>MU826843.1:288960-433960 GCA_029204205.1 Desmophyllum pertusum | reverse complement strand
TTTAACTGTTTTCTTGGGTCTCTGGAACAGGTATTCGTTCTTCGGATTGAGATGAGAAATATATTTCTCAAATGACAGAACTGGGCACAAATGTCCGCCGGTTTCAAACATGGTTTGTGTTTCTTGTGGTTCGTCGTTTTCTCGGCGATTCTTCAAGTGGTTAATTCATCTTTCACTTTGCACACATATCTCTCGCCAGACGAGTCGGTCTCGATGCAGAAATCTTATTTCTTCAGCTATCTCAAGTGTTTCTGGTTGAATTAAACTGAACAGACCGCTTTGGTATAGTTTCTTCATGTCATCTTTGTTTATCGGTGGTTTGTGCTGAGTTTGAGCTTTTCCTTCCCGTTTAAGCTCTGCAATTTCCGCTTTAAATACAGTGTTGACTTCGGTGAACTCGGGGTCTTTGATGATATCCATCTTTTGAGAGCTAAAAAACCGCTGGAGACCAAAACGGATTCCCACAAGTGAAACTTTTGTGTACAATTCGCCATTCTTTTTCCTGGCTTCGGCGTAGAACTTTCTTAGTACCGCTGCAAGTTTAACTTTCGATGTTACAAGTTCTTTTTCATCGACTTTTCTTTCTTCTAAATATTGGCGAAATACGTTCACAACAACTTTGGTTGCTTCCTTGGTGTTATCGCTGTTTTTTTGTTCGATTAGACAATTAAGATCGCTCTCAGATAATTCTGGAAATCGGGCTGCCATTGTAGAGGACGGGAGCAGAACAATTATTCGCAGCAAAACAACTTTGCACCGCTGTGCGCATGAGCAGAATTATTCGTAAGCAGTTATTCGCAGGTCACGTGGTGGGCTCTCGGCCAATGAAAAGGAAGAAAAAATGCATCGAATGATAATAATTATTATTGTTTGGTTTCAGTTTTGTTTAATAGTACATTATTCGAACAATCAAGGGTTCACTGTTGGCAAGTTGTCTGTTGCTTATTTTTATTTTCAAGTACCCCTTTTTATTTTCAAGTAACCCCCTTGACAAGTGTTTTATTTTTCAGACCCCCCTTTGACACCTAAACATTTTCGGACACCCCCCCCCCCTTTTCTCATCAGTCTCCCCCCCCCCCCCCCCCAACAATTTTTTGTGAATGCTCCCTAAATGATTACAATAGGAGTGTGCGAATACAGCTGAATATTTTGAGGTTTCAAAAGTCTAAAAACTCTCTAAAAAAATCAGCCCAAACATATAGGTTTCTCCATCAAGACAAACGGATATATTTTCTGTTATACCAGTGGTTCATTCGCATTAGAAGGTTGCTGTAACATAAATGAATATAACAGAAAAGCTTAAAGAAAACGAAAACTTAAATCATAGTTAATTAAATTAATGTCGGCATTATTAAAAGTCATTCAAAACTGATGAGCATACGCAGAGGCAATAACGTGTTGATCATTAGTGCCTTTTGTTAGAACAAATGCTGCTAATGATCAACACGTTACTGCGTCTGCATATGTTGCTTGTGTCTATGCTAATGTCGCCATTCAGCTGCCTGCTGAATGGCGATTTCACCTATTCAATTCAATTAATTTTTTTAACTTTTAATAATTTAGCACCTTTTGACAAGCACATATACAGTGATATATTCTAACATTTGAATTGGTTTCTTAATAGAAAGACACTATAATCACTATCAGCAATCAATGTGGATTAACTTCCATGGCAGAAAATATGAACGACTTGCCAATGACAAAAATACAAGAGGAAGAGATTTCCCAGAAAACACCTCAGCCGAATAATAATAAACATACCTCAGCAGAGATGTGGCGGGAGTTTGTGAATAACACAACACTGCATGGCATTCGTTATGTCTTCATGAAGCGCCATATCCTCATTCGTCTACTCTGGCTTGTGTTATTGCTGACCTCAGGTGGTTACTATATTTTTACAGTCTACAGAGCTTTCACCAAATACTACAACCGTCCAATTAACACTGTATTAAGCAGAGAACATCTCAAAGAGATGGATTTTCCAGCTGTTACGATCTGCTCTCTCAACTTATTTGCTAAAAGCAAAATAATCATGACAGATGACAACCCACTTTTTGCATACAGCGGCTTAAACATCAGCTCATGCGCCGTGACTTCAGGGGTCCGAGGTAACCGGCCTTGTGGGTTGTCCCTGCTTTGTTGCTGTGCGCCAGATTTTGAAAACGCAACCCTTGCTTTGCCAAACTGTACAATACAATATCGACAGGATCTCTTGCATGTTATGAGGCAATTTAATCATCGTCCCGACCTTGAAGGATTTCATCGGCACTACAGCCAAGATATAAGTGCTCTCATTGGACCCACGTGCTTGTTTGGCTGGGAAAGGTTTATATGTACAGCAAAAGACTTCGTTCCCATGGTAACGCCATGGGGAATGTGTTATACCTTTAACTCAGGAACTGATGGTAAGGTGAAAACAGTCGACAGTGGTGGAGTTTCATCTGGATTGTCAATTATGCTAGACACACAGATATCTGAGTATACTCAAGGAAAGTTTTCAGAAGGATTCAAGGTGTTGATTCATGGACAAGGCGAATATATCGATGAATGGGAAGGAATCAATGTGGGGCCAGGACAGCATGCTGTTATTGCTCTTTCGCAGAAAAGGGTATGGTTTTTTCTATCATTATTAAAGCAGTTAAATTCGACATATCTGAGACATTGGCAAAACGTACCTAAAGGAAATGCATAAATTATTTCAATTTTTTCGCAGGAGGGGGGGGGGGGTTATTCAGCCTTGTTTATATGTACCAATCATCTTTTCAGTAATGTTTCGTACCCCTCGATCCTAGTGAAGTTTCCCCCAATCTCCACGCCAATGTATTGTTTTAGTCACTCTGCCCAATTCTCCTCCAAAAGAAAGATAAATGGCTATCGATTCGAATGTGAGTGGCGCGCTGACTGGGAGAAGCGAACTGATCTAGCTTTCTGTTTCACTGTCCAAAAAACGATTTCCAGAGGACATCATTAAGTCCAGTGAAGGTGGATGTTTTATGTTTTGCAAGTTATGCGCCGGTCATTATACCTCAAATGAATTTTTAACCGGTTGACGAATACTTAGGCTCGTTAGGCTGTTTGAGGAAACGATAATGCGGGCTTTCTTTGGACAGTAGATATCTTTTTACATCAATTAGGGCTCGTATATGGAATATATCGGACATTTTTAGGCGCTCTTGGCTATATTTGGCTTGAAGTTTACTGCGACTAAACATGACTAAAACACAGTAAACTTTGTTGCGATAACGGAGTGCTGGTTCCCTTTCGGCGGAAAGTTGTTACATCCTGGAAATTGGATAAAATGGCAACAAGAAAGTCGGCCGATCACAGTCTCGTGGAATGGCTTGACTTCAAACGCTCATCCTTTAGATTTCTGTGATATGTCAGTGCCAAGCTATTTGGTTTCCGGTAGTAAGTTGACATAAGCCATGAAACGTGTCAAGCAGTCTTTGCTGCAAATTTCAATGGAGTCGGTGTTACTTTTAATCCTGAATGCTTTGGGAATTTATAGTGTTCGTCAATGTACAACGTTCTTTTGTAATTCATTTGAGGTGATGTGTAGTTACGCGCAGCTTAAGCTTTTTTTAGTTTAAGAATTTGGAAAAGCCATTCGCTACCAAATGTACGAAGAAAAAGCTGAAAACGCTTTCCACTTACACAACCGAGGGCTGCCTTCATGAATGCGAGGCTGAAAACATTATCAAGACGTGTGGCTGTCGACTCCCCGGTTATAAAGGTACGATATGTGTGAGACTTGTACTATTGATATAATAAGATATTTATGTGACTCAGTTATAAATATTTAAAGAACGAGTTACCACAACCTGGTTCCACCGAAACTTCTAATGTTGTAGCCTGATGCAAACACAAGAGACAGTTTGGGAGAATTCTCAATTCTCCAAACTTTCTAGAGTTTCCAAAAACTTTACAAATGATTATTTGTTTGCTTGTTTTTGTTTTTGTTTTTGTATAAGGTGTTGCCGAGACTCCCGTGTGCGTATCGCCAGAAGAGGGTGTCTGTGTTAACCAGGTTTCGGGTGAGAAATATGCTCAGATAGGTTAGAAAATCCCGTTGGAGCCTGAATTTTTTTCAGACCTTTTGCAAAGATCTCATTCTCTCTCGTTGTAATTAAGTATTGTTTTGCGTTTGCTGAGAGCTCTGTGATTGGTTCCAAAAACTCGTGCACCGTGTTCTAACCAATCAGAGCGAACATGCTGATCTTTTTTATCCAATTAGAATTAGGCTCGATTTCGGCCGCTCTCTCGAGTCCGGTCTTCGTTCCTCCCTGAGAAGAACGGCTGGACGCGTGAGCGAACGGCCGTGTCTGTGACGTAATCAAAAAAATTAATTTATGGAACGCTACTCCGGCTCGTGACATTCATTTATTTTCTGATTATCTCTTATATTTTCGAAAGAAAAGAATCTGATCAGAAATATTCCGCGAAGGATGTTGATTTCTCGCCTTTTTTGTGAAGCTATATGACTGAAAACCGGGATGAAAAATATTACAAGATGTAACATGACCAGTCCGTGACAAGAAACAATGTTTTGATGCAATTTCGCCAGAGACGTCGCGTTCTGGCACCACACGATTTTACATCAAATCCCAGATAAAATTCATCACACAAGTTTACCGACTGTTTTATGTATTGTATAGTACATGTGGAATGTCCAAATGGATCTCATTAGTTGCCTTGTGCGGTTGTAGTGGCTTCGCTCCCCGGCTTAGCGCGAACTTTCCGTGATGTACTTCCTTGGTGCGGATGAAAAATCCATCCTGTCGGAATTACAAAGACATCATGCCCATTAATTGACATTAACGATTCCTATTGCAAATATCTTCGAGAGTTTCAAGGCTAAATGTCTCTTGAAGACGATCGAACGCCGGCCCAAACAACTGCTTTGCATCCGTGAAAGATAATTTATGCCTGCTCGATTCGTGCAGGCACGTTTCTCATTGGATGAACAATGCCAAGCTCACGACTCCAGCCGTGCCTTCGGGGATGAGCGTGGGCTCATTTTCCCGAACAGCGGCTGGTAATCGAGCCTAATTAGAATTAAATCAAAACTAATTGTGACTTGGCTTACGCACGCTTTCCCCCGCTTGGCGCCAGTTGCATTTTTATCCTTTGATTACTGATTGGTTTATTGTGTTGTTGTTTTTTCTACTCATTTTGATTGGTCAGACGCAATTACTTTCGTTTTGGTTTTACGATAGTGATTAGTAAACTGCTCTAATAGTTTCCAAAAACGTGATGAGTTTTAGTGTGATTTTTTGTGGATGGAATGTCTGTTGTAATGTGGCTACCTGTACTTTATGCAAAGCCGCATGTCATAGCCCTGGCTCAGATCCCAAAGCATCGCAGTGCTTCTTGTTAACAATTAAAGGCCTCATGTTACCGGTGTTTGCCAGGAAAATCTTTCAAGCTTGCACATGCATACGAAAGAATAAATGAAAATCATGACTTTTATCATGTACAGTCAACTTTCGCCTTGCGGACACCCTGTTATTACGGACACCCACTATTACGGACAAAATCCAGCCCCCAACCCGGCGAAAGCTATAGAGGTTTGACTGAAAATGACTCCCGCTATTGCGGTCTCTCGCTATTACGGACACCAAACTACGTCCCGAGGGTGTCCGCTACAACGAGAGTTGACTGTAATCATGTAATTCATCATGTAATTTTTAAATTACGATATGTTGTTCGGGCTCGAGTTAAATCGAATGATGAGCTTTGTAGCATTTGTACGCATAACACATCAGTCAACATGTATTGGACTGTCTCAGGATCATATGCTCCTTACTGTCTGGCTTTCCTGCTGTACCCTTATTTTAAAAATTTACTTCGAGCTAAGATGAAATATGTTTTATTTGGATATATGAGTGATTACAATGTGTTTCTATGTAGCATCCGTAGATGAGGAGTTCTGTGACTGTCATGTTCCCTGTAATCAGACTAGATACAATACTGAAGTGTCTTATTCAAAGTTCCCGGATATTGGCACCGCTAACGCACTAGTAATGAATGGTTACGATAAGGATGTGCAGTACCAAAGGTAGTGTAATGTGTACCTAATCGTGTTGATGTAGAAGGGTAGTATGAGATAAGACGTCGAACAGTAGATTATTTTTTTGTTTTATTATCATGTATTTATTTCCTTTTAAATTGTCGCTGAAAGCCTGGTAAACCGAATTTGATATCATCCGGTAGCAAGTACGACAACGGGTACAAACTCTATTACTCTCCTAGAAGACAAACCACGACATCAAAAAGCCAAAAATGGTACCCGAGAGCGGGATAAAGCATAGTGAAAACAATCATTAAATGCCCAAGTACATGGATTAGTGTAAAACGGTAGAGTAAAACTGCTTCACCGTCGTTCACAGTAAAAAATAGAGACGTTATGATAACTATTCAATACATAAACAACCACTTTAAGCGCCATTCATGGTACGCCACTTGCCACCTGACTTGGTTGTGATCTCCGAAATGAAACAGCTAACTGAATTAACGCGCTTCAGTCAAAGACCTAAGCCTGAAATATTGCCGGAACGCCAGCAGCACAACTCCAAATGCCACATTGGGTGGTGACCGTGCACTTAAAAGATTACGTGTTATCCTAAACATTCAATGTGTTATTTCTTTATAAGAGCATATTGAAATAACGGAGCAGTCGTTGGGAGATATTTTAAAATATTAATTATTAGCGAAGATAGGGAGATATGTAGTACATGATTCATTGTAGCAAACAGGCAAAAGCTCACAACTGCAGAAAGTTGGGTTGTATTGCCTAAAATAAGAGGCCTATGTCAGTCAAAGATGGTAGCAAATGTTCACTGAAATGAATTAAATGCCTCAAAATACTTTTTTCAAAATGAGGGAAAATAGCTCATTTCTAATTTTTACAGACATTGATCATGCGTATTGTACTGTTTGTTGTTCATATATTGTTATCCTTATTCATCAGAGATAATCTGGTGCTTTTACAAGTGGGATTCAAGTCACTCAGTTATGAGATGCAAGAGCAGCAACCAGCTTATGATAGCAACTCCTTGTTTGGTAAGAATTGTAATTTTGCGGCTGAATAATATTAGAACACTGTTCTGCGATAATACTGACGGTGTTGTTACTGTTTGTTTTTATATATTGTTTTTTATACGTCAATTCGTTCTCCTCTACTAGAAACAACAGGCCAATCACAAACAACTTTTCTGCTTCCAATGAATCACCAGCCTCTCCCTAAATAAAGCCATTCTAACAAGCGAGAATGAAACGGTGGAAAGGCAGGTATCGCATAGAATAATAACTACAGTGTAGCTGGTTACAGTATGACGAAGAAGAAACTAGGATTTGGAGCTCATAGAAATCTTGGTTTTACCACCTGCAGAACACGTGATAAAGTGTGCTAATCTGTCGAGAAAAAGGAAGATTCTTACTTTAGTAAGGGGAACAATTCTAAAGTTGATGTTTTCTTTCGTTCTTTAGGTGAGATCGGTGGTAACATGGGGTTATTTCTTGGATGCAGTCTATTGACCATCTGTGAATTCTTTGACTTTCTCATAAGTTTTCTAGCAGCAAGAAATCGTCACTTTACTCACCCAGCATGACGTCATATATCTTAAGGTTACCGTGTACCTTCAGGGGTATCTCAAGTCTAAAAAATATAGCTCGTCTGGATTAAACTACAGATACCTAAAACCCTATATCAAATTAAAGCTTATAGAGCTGGCTATATCAATATACTATCCATTTTGTAATAAAATGAATTGTCGAATTTTTCATGATGTCTAAATACAAGGGTCCGAATCAGCTTTTCAAAGCTATAACTCAAAGCGAATTGTGTTTGTTTGCTAATTTGATTTGTTCTCGGATTTCCGGACCCAAAGCGCTAAAAAAATGTGTCGGGGATTCCCCATATTCAATTGCAGTGAAAAGATACAGAGCATTTTCTAAATAGGGTGAAAAAAATATGGAGTGATCGCGCGGAAACGGCTCCCAACGAAAACGTTTTCCGAAATAAAAAATTCCCCGACAAGTTTTTGTTGTTTATATGTTAATCTAGATACTGTTTCAAATTTGAGGTCAATCGCTCAAATTCCCTTCGAGTTGTAACTCTTTTTAGACGCCTCTATAAGCCCGAAATTGGTTTCGAGAAAACAGCGGGAGAAGTATTCACACTCCACTCACACCTCACTTCCGGTAATAAAGTCTCTCGCACTGTATTTCTCCGTTAATAATTATCGGATTTCCATAGAATTTTCTTTATATGAAAGGTCATCATGTAAACTACATATCTAAGCGGAAAAATGTTTTTGGACCAATTCTGTCCTTTGAAGGTATATGGTAACCTTAACCGCAAGCAACGCTTGTTCTATTTATAACAGTCTGGTTCATAACAGCGTGTAAAGTGAAAGCCGAGGCATACATCGTCAAGTTTTCTACCATTACTTACTTTATAAAATACTTTAGGATTCTGTTCGAGAGGGTTTGGTGAGTCATACATCAATACATCTCACTGGCTCTTACAACTGAAAATGTGTTCATTTTTTCATAAGTGAAGCAATAAAAAGTAAACGCATCATGCATACCAGCCATAATTTTGATGCTTACAATTTGTATTAGTGTGAATTTCCATATTTTCTAATTACTTGTCAAAACGGCAGTATTTTTTTTTCTCGAAAAGCCCCTTCGGTGCCTTGAAAATGTGACTAATCACACATCGGCCTATTATTTATTGCCAGAAATACTCCAAGCCTATCTGCAGCTTTAAATATAGTTCCAGAATAAATTGCCCGTTGTACTCACAAATCCCAATTCTCGCATTAATGAAATAATTTGAAATCTCCTACAGGGGAAAGATTGACTCGATTATATTAACCGACACAGCCTAGATAAGCAACAAGAAAATCCGGAATGTGCTATTGTATTCTAAATTCTGTACAAATGTTTCAGATCTTAGTTTTGTTTAGTATACATATCATCTTTGATTTAAAGGTCAACTTTCATCCTGCATGCTTTTCAGCCAATAATTTTCTCCTAAACCGTTCTCCTAAACCGAACATGTGTCTTCGCGTACTTGAGATAACATAATTCAATAGCTCGATATTCAAGCCAGTGTTCACGTGGTCAATCTCTGTGTCTTCATACATGAATACATACATCGGCGCGCAATACATGCAGGATGAAAAATGGGCCCTTTTTTCTGTGACAATTTAAATCTCGAATAAATGTCATAACAAACAGTGTGTGGGCGCCTTATTTGTGGCTGTAGTGTTGTAAACTGATTAATGTAGGCTTCCGCTAATCTCACTTTCGAGGTCATTCCATCAACTTCAATGTTAGGGGAAGCCAAGTTTGAGCCCCCTGGCGTTTCAGGGACCTGTCATTATTTACTGGTGGGCAGGGCCACTAAGATTTGAAGAAATGGGCTCAAAAATTGTGACCCTCCCCAAATTGGAGTCCAAAAAATTGTGACCCTCCCCTTTGAAAGGACACAAAAAAATGAAACACAGTGCCTTAGGGGTGTTTCGTGGTGTTGTGGAAACCATTGTTTGTGATTCGTTGTATTTTTGTTTCTCGTCTTTTCGTCTGTTGGTGATCACAACACCATGAAACAACCGTTCTAAACGCGAGCAATGTAGGAGGGTTCGGGGCATGCTCCCCCGGGAAAATTTTAAGTTTAGGCCCTGCGCGTCTAGTAAATGAGCTTCTTCTCTTGTGTTTTGCTTGTATTTCCGGTTAGTGTTTTACTCGGTCTACTCATTATTCTAGGTTTAGTTTCAGTTTAGTGCATGGCACCGTAAGTTATTTTTTATCCTTTGTTTCGTTCTTCATTTAGGTCGAGCACGAGTGTTATGACCGTTGAGACCGGCTTTGTGTGGTCCGTTTTGTCGTAAAAGCATGTTTATGTTTATGTGTGACTTCGCTTCCCGTTCGGAGCGGTTACTTTTCGCTGTATGGGTTGTTTCGCCCGTTTATAGAGTTTGTCGAATCTTTGATTGGCTTCGGGCCCTTCTTCAGAGTAATTAGTGTGGCTCTGTGGGCTTTTATTTAAAGGCCCGTTTATGGAGAGCTTGTCGCCGAGTCTCTGATTGGCTTCGGGCCCTTTTTCACAGAATGTTGTGTAGCTCTGTGGGCTTTAAGCCCGTTTATAGAGAGCTTGTCGCTGAGTCTATAATTGTCTTCTGGCCCTTTTTCAGATAATGTTGTGTAGCTCTGTGGGCTTTAGGCCCGTTTATAGAGAGCAGCACAGCAGAAGCAGATTGAATCCCTTGTCTCCGCCCTGAGTGGTAGGAATGCTTTTTCCAGGGTGGTGGGCCCCGTAGATGCTGGGTATGTGACACCCCAGGGCACATGAGAAGAGATTGTCCCAAGAGAGCCAAGACCCCTGAGCCAACAACCAACGCTGCTCAGCCGGAAATCCAGGGATTTAAACTAACTGGGCCCACTGCAGAGAGCCATGCAGTGGGTGAGCATTTAACAGATGGAGGCTCAATCATTGAGAATGTAGTAGGGGACTGCCCAGAGGTGAAAGTCAGGGTGGGAGGTGTTGATGTTGGATGTTTGATAGACACTGGTGCTGACGCGTCGACAATCACGGAGAGTTTCTACAAGGAGTACTTGGTCAGGGTAGGGAGGTGGTTGACGTGACATCCTACATCAAGATATCAGCATCCCAGGGACTGGAAATCCCCTATGTTGGCTATGTAGAACTCCAGTTAACTGTTCTTTCCCAAACGTTTAATGGACTGGGGTTTTTGATAGTTAAAGATCCAGTTTCTACCCCGATTCAAGTACGTAAGAAGAGAATACCGGGTGTTCTTGGGTCCAATGTTTTAAGGGATATGCGTAAATGTTTAGTGTCAAAGTATGGAGAGAACTTTGTGGAGTTACTTCTGTCTAAGCCTGCTACAGATGGTGAAGTGACACTTCTTCGTGCATTACAGATGTATAGGTCACCAGTTCTGAGCCAAGAAGCTGTGGCTGAGACTGTTAATGATAAGGGACAGGTGCGCTTAGTAGGGTCGGGTCCATCCGGCACGTTCCATCAGAGTTTTGGAGGGATCTGTCAAACCAGCAGCAAGTCTCCCCTATAATGCCCTAGTTGAGCGAGTCGAAGCAAACTTAGCAGAGCTGCCTAGCGGAGAGACGGTCGGCGCTGCAGTAGTCACTGTTGGTGGTAGTGGGAGAATACCTATTCAGGTAGCTAACTTTAGCACAAAGGACATCTACCAGGAGCATATCACCCCGGAGCCTCTATCTATGATGATTAAGGACAACAGCGTAGTTACACCTTCGGCTATTTTTAGAAACAAAGCAGAACAGCAAAAGTTATTGTATTGTATTGTTTTGTATTGTATTGTTTTTGTATTGTTTTGTATTGTTTTGTATTGTTTTTGTTTTGTATTGTAGCAGGAACAGTCTCATTGGTTAAACGTGGGTGCGTGGCTCATGACATCATGTTTTCGCGGCAAAAATAATTCTAAAAATAGCTCAAGGTGTAACTTCGCCGAGGCATAGGCCCAATAAGAGAGATGGAGGCTCCGGGGTAATATGCTCCTGCATCTACCTAAGCTCTAGAACCCCAATTGCTGCGGTATCCTCTTTTCAACTGGAGCCAACCTTTGAGTTTGTATCAATAGACGAGAGTCATGTGTGTGTGCGTGTGCGTGAGGCCGGGTCAAGTGATGCCGTGATGCAGAATGATGCTGTTGATGCTGCTCTAAACAGGATGGACGTGGGTAACCTGACAGAGCCCCAGCTTGATCGCCTGCAACAGGTCATTGGGAAGTACCAGACCACCTTTAGCAAGGATGATGATGACTTGGGATTTTGCAACCTGGTTGAGCACAAGATAATTACAACAGATGAGAGGCCGATAAAGATCCCACACCGGCGAGTGCCACCACATCAGTGGAAAGAAGTGAGGGACCACATACAGAAGTCACTGGAGCAAGGCATCATCAGAGAGTCATCCAGTCCTTATGCCTCTCCAATAGTCCTCGTCAGAAAGAAAGATGGCAAGCTTCGGATGTGTGTAGACTATCGCTCCTGAACGCCAAGACGCACAAGGATGCATACCCATTACCACGCATCGAAGAGGCCCTCGACGTCCTCAAGGGAGCCAAGTATTTCTGTAGTCTTTACCTTGCCCATGGTTTCAACCAGATACCGATGAAAGAGTCTGACATCGAGAAGACTGCCTTCAGAACTGGAACAGGTGGACTGTTTGAGTACATGAGGATGCCATTTGGATTGTTTAACGCACCAGGCACGTTCATGCGGTTGATGGACAAGGCGTTTGGAGACCGAAACTTCCAGACTTTGTTAATCTATCTTGACGACATCTTGGTGTTTGGTAGCACATTCGAGGAGACGTTGTCCAGACTTGAAACAGTGTTGTCTCGCCTGTCAAACCTCAATCTAAAGGTGAAGCCCGAGAAGTGTCAGCTCTTCCGTTAGAAAGTCCACTATCTGGGTCATGTAGTTACACATGAGGAGACCTCTCCTGATCCTGAGAAGGTGCGGGCAGTTTCAGAGTGGCCGAGGCCAGAGACATTGCGTGATCTCCGTGGGTTTCTCGGTTTGTCTGGTTATTATCGAAGATTCATGAAGGGATATGCTGAGGTTGCTAGCCCCCTTCAGCGTCTCCTCCAAGGACAGGAAGGTGGAAGGAAAAGGAAGAGAGGGAGAAGAGGCAAGTTGCCTGAAAGTGACGGAGGTATCCAGGAGAAGTGGGATTCCTCATGTGAAACCGCGTTCATCAAGCTGAAGCAGATGTTAACTGAGGCGCCAGTGTTAGGGTTCCCAGACTTCTCTCGTGGGTTCATTGTGGAGACTGATGCAAGTTTTAATGGTCTCGGAGCAATCCTTTCTCAGCAACAAGAGGATGGGCTAGTCGTGTTGGGATACGCAAGCAGGGCACTGAAGCCTAGTGAACGGAACATGCAAATTACTCTAGTATGAAGCTAGAACTGCTTGCCCTGTACTGGGCTCTGACGCAGAAGTATCGTGATCTAATTCTAGGAACTGAGTTTGTTGTGTATACCGACAATAATCAACTTAGCTACTTGCAGACCACAGCGAAGCTGGGTGCGACAGAGATGAGGTGGGCAGCAGAACTCGCTCAGTTTACATTTACCATCAAGTACCGCTCTGGAAGGAGTAACCGGGAGGCAGACGCTCTAAGCAGGAAGGTGTCCCATGGCAAGGAGCCACCGGTGGCAAGACTGGAGGAGATGGATTGTGACTGTCTACAGGCGCTAGGTAAAGGAGCGGGCACCTGTATACTTGAGTGTGTCAGAGTGTGTGTTGAGGAGGCGACAGCAGGCGCCTTGTTACAGGAGTCGCGTGTAAGGTCAGCAAGTGTGGCACCGAAAGCTATGTCAACATTCCCATCTATATCCAGAGAGGATATGGCTACTATGCAGAGGGGTGACGAGACAATTGCTAGGCTGTGGCACTACTGGAAGCAGAAATTTTACCGTTAAGCGTATAAAACTATCCATCGTGAAGAACCTGGGTTACACCGTCGCACCTCTGCCAGCCAGCTCAGGCGCCAACGCCCTTCGGTTTCCCTGGGAATTATGCCAGGGATTGCGGCCGTGTTTTGCTACAGATAATCTGTGAGGGTAGACAATTTCTCCCACCATATCAAGGGAAATTGTACAGGTAGACATTAAGACTGATCTGACACTCCGATTGGTGCCTGTTTCTCTCCTCACTTGGTCCTCCCCTTGACGGTCGAACCTTCAAACCCGCGTTTATGCCATGACGAGCGTTTCCTCAATCTATGGATTCGTGACCTCCCAGATCTGCCTCGGTATGTCCTTTCAGGACATCAACAAACGACGTTTTACGATAAGAACGGTGATCAGCATCTCCAGATCCATCCCGACTCCCTGGATATTTTTTTTTTTTTTTTGACGTTGCCTTTCGGCTGGAAAGCAAGTGCTTATTTATACTGATCATAACCTAGGCCTTGTCGTCTCCAGTGCAGCGCGATCTTTGGGTGTGCCTGTATCACAGTATATCGACGATAGTTCGATAGGTCTATATTTGGTCCGACATTCTTGCAGCCTAGTAGTCAACTCGCAGAGGCAGCCGCGTTCATCCTGTTATCTCTCCTTATTTCGGCGGGATATTTCGTTAACCTTGCTAGAGCTCTCCACGGGCATTCGCCTTTATTAGATTCTTGGGTTTCATATCAGACTCTGTATTGCGAGCCTTCTTGGTCCCAGACGATAAAAAGGGTAAATTTAAAGCTTTGCGCGAAGAACTCTTAGGATCCTCATTTAGGCCAGCGAAGAGCTTACAACGCGTCGCAGGAAAGCCACTGTCTTTTAGCCTTGCAATCCCAGCATGCAAGTCGCATGTACGTGAAGCTCAGTTTCAAAGCCATCGCCGCCGTTGCCAAGAACTCCAAGATTTCTGTCCCAGTTCAAGGACCTTTGCGACCGAAACTCGAAGAATGGACGTTCCTGGACGACTGATCTGGTCACCTATATTGGCGGTCGGAATGTTCAGCGACTCCTCTCAGAGGGCCTGGGGATCAGTCTTGGTTGAAGAGCTTACAACGCCGAGCCAACAAATACGAGATTATTGGATCGATGTCAACAGTGATATCAACGTCCTTGAAGCCAGGGCTTTTTGTAATTTTATCCATCAATCAGAAACGCAAGGATTGACGTATGGACGGATAACGTAACACTTCAAGCAGCGGTTGTAAGAGCTCCCTGGTTAATCAAGAGGTGAAGAAGATTGAAGAAATATATGTCTCGAGATAGGAGTTTCGCACTGCATTTCAAGCATATCCCATCGAACGAAAACATTGCTCATGCGCCCTCCCGTGCTCTGTCAACAACAACAACAATAAGCTTTATTTGTATGACCATAAATCATTACAGTATTGCAAAAGCGTAGAATAATACAGATAGAAAACGCACTGAAATTAAAATAGAAATATTAATTTTAAAAATGGAAAAGAGAATTACACGTAAATTTGAACTCTCAAACTAGTAGACTGATAACAATTTGTTTTGCAGATCAATACAGGGGGAAATGAACTTTACCAACTGTATGTTAATAAAATAATCAGAGGAGTTCAACAACTCTATAATTAATTCTGTGAGTGGTAACAGATCGAAATTTGAGAATTTTTTATCTATTTTATTATAAAAGCCATCTATAATTGATGAATAATTGGGACAATGAAACAAAAAATGAATTTCATATTCGATATTATTGAGACCACAAAGAGTGCAAAGTCTATCACACCTTGAGACTTTTTCATATCTACCGGTTTCAATCTTACGTTTGTGGTTGCTTATTCTTAGTTTCACTAAAGCTTTTCTATCAGGGTTTTTTCTAGTCAAGTTTAAATAGATTGAGGGTGTATAATTGCTTTTGAAAATGCTGTAAAATTTTAGTTTTTGGGAATTTGAACGGTAAGTAGATTGTTGTCTTATTGGAACATAATGTTTACGTCTTTCCTCCTTTTGTTCTGGTGAGCCCTTTGCTCCGGTTTTTCTTTCATCAACGCCTGAGTGTTTCGCCTTTACCACCATCGTTCCTCGTCTACACCCTCATCGTTAATCGTGAGCGATACTCCAGGCTATAACAGTATAATATTATCTTCTTCTTAAAATAAGGAAGGGTGACCCTGCTGTCTTGCGTTTCCCATCCCACACCTCACCTGACTTTATTGCAAAGCCCAAGGTGAATATACCTTTTATCGACAAGCGTTTCACAGAAATAAATAATAAATAAAATAAAAACTTTATTTAAGTGTCAGAGGATTTAGCACTGCTGTGCTAATTGTGGTCACTGTAAATGAACAAACAAATATTGCAAATAGAACATAAACTTGTTAAAAATCGAGAGCAAATCCAGCTAGTGGCAGGGTGGAGGATTTGAACCAGGGACCTCCAGATTTCAAATCCAGCGCCCTAAACCACTCGGCCACGCCGCCTCTTGAGAATATTTTACGAACGACAAAAGGAATCGTTAGAAGTTCAGCTATCGAGTTTCTTACGCTCTTTTGTTCCTCCAAATAAAGTTTTCTGCTGCAACTGCATTATGTGAGGCTTAAGGTGTTCCTCTTCTTAGTAAGTAGTACTTCTTTAGATCGTTGAAACATAAGAAGTTGGTGTCTCGTCGCCCTTTCGTGAGCTCAGCCGTATCTGGACGACTTCACAAGTATCTTAAGGATGCAGGCATTGATTACGCTCACAGCTTCCGTGTAGGAATTTCTTACACCCTTAAGGGTTTGAGTTGCACCCCAGAGCAGATCGCCCAGTACGTGGGTTGGCGGAGCATGGACGTGGCTTTATATTACACGCGCCAATCTAATGTTTCTGCCTCGTTACAGGTGCTAGAACACTTAACTTAACTTCAACTAGTTGTCAGCCTCCACTGCAGCTCTCCGACCAAGGGAACATACAAACATTTCATAGTTGAGCTATATCATCATATCCAAGAGACACTCATAGTAGTAAGGCTGTAAATTTTATTTGCTTCTGTTCATTGTTAGATAATAAATTACCTGAGTTATGGAGTATTGGGTGTTGAGTATTGACAGGAGCATATGGTGATATGCTCCTGGCCCAGGAGCATATCACCATATGCTATTGGGTATTGGGTGTTGAGTATTGAGTATTGGGGCTAATATGAAGTTAATATGAAGTTGATGGTTATGCGCGCCAGGGAAAGCAGGAGGTCAGTGGGTTGTACCAGAGGTCTATAACTAGAGGTTTCCACATGGTATTGGGTCTTGTCCCATCAGATTCATGTTTAGGCTATTTTTAGACCATTTTTCCCGCGAACCAGTAGCCAATCACGTTGAACCATTTTTAATGATATGCGAGCGCTACGCAAAGGCAGAAACTTTGGCCAAAGAAAAGCGAAAAGCGTCACAGCAGAATGTAATAATTGTTTAAATACTTCATTAAATTTAGGTCAAACTTCGGTATTGCTTTTTTGTAAAACTATCAATCGACTGAGTGATTTTTCAGTTCAATCTAAATGAAGCATGATTTGTATGAGAACGGCGGCACACTTCTGGCGCGGTGTTCCGTTGAATTTTTATTCACAAATGCAAGTCGACAAGCAACATTCAAAAGCTTATAACAAATTCGCAGCTATATAGGCTTAAAACGCCATTTGGCCAAGTGAAACAAAACAAAAACATGAAATATAAAGCATGATAAAGTGTAAATTGGAGCCTGACCTTGCTTTGGCTTTGTCCTTGTTTCCGCGGCCAGCTTTTTTAGTTCTTTTTGTTTTGACTGTAGACATTTTCGAGTCAACTCAAATTGTATGACACTAGGTCACTAGCTGGGTAAAATGTCTCTAAAAAGTTGAACTCGCTGAACTCGACGCGAGGCTTCTTAAACTTGAGGGTTCGTAATCTGCTCCATCTTTAATACGTCTAACAGAGCGAATAAACTCTGTGAGATATAGTCCAGTTCTTCTGGTGCCATAGTGTACAACTCTCGTTCGTCGTGTTTTCGTTTCTCAATTCTTTCAACAATTTCACGTCCCGCTTTGATTTTCTTTTGTGTTCTTGTTCTCCAGACTTTCGACGTAATCTTCCACCGAAGAATTGTAGGCAGCAAACCGCCTTTCACTCATGTTTTTAGAGAAATGTAAGCTTAAACATAAACGCTGAAATTCTATAATTTAAACTGGCGAAGAACGTGTGTCGATGTGTGCGAAACGCCGCCAATCAGCCTTGAATGAAACATAAACTTGTTACGGCTCACACGTCAAAAAACATGATACGCGGCTCCTGATTGGACGTATCATTTTTCTCACACGTGAAAAAAGCGATACGCGTCATTTGATTGGCTTACACCAGCTTGCGAACGAAAATTTACTTCGCGCTTTCCAGTGAGTAAATCTCTGTATGTATATAATAAAATCCGATATTTATTGTGCTGATTTATTGTGCTGACAAGCCTCTTCGAAATACAAGGTAACAATACTGAATAGGCTAAGATTAAACTTGTGTTCAGTTGTAAACAGGTTTTCATTGTGGAAAGAAATGATGGTATATTTTAAGCTTGGTAAATATATTGAGATGTTAATCCACTTGCTAAGCGGGAGGTACCAAGGATCGAGTCTGTTGTTCCATAGGACTTAGACTTTATTTCTTCATCAAGCACAGCATCTACATTCTGCGTCAACTATTGGCACTCGGATTTCTCCTTCTTCTTCTTCTTCTTCTTCTTCTAACTTACAAGTTGGAGTGCGCTTAGCTATATACCATATACCGTCTGTCATCACTGACAGAATAATATCTCTCTCGTATTTCTACCAAACTTAAAATATACCATCATTTCTTTCCACAAATTCTCATTCATCGACAAATCTAGTCCAAGCATTATGCGGGATGTTTGTCACACTTAAACCTAGTTATATGGCCTTAGCTTCCACGAGTCTCCTGTAGCTCAGTGGTAGAGCGCCCGACCGTTGTGCGGAAGGTCATAGGTTCGACTCCTGTTGGGAGAACTGGGAAATTTTTTTTCCGAGTAGCTTGTGTCACTGACAGAATAATATCTCTCTCATATTTCTACCAAGCTTAAAATATACCATCATTTCTTTCCACACAATTTTCATTCATCGATAAATCTAGTCCAAGCAGTATGCGGGATGTTTGTCACACTTGAACCTAGTTATATGGCTCCCACGAGTCTCCTGTAGCTCAGTGGTAGAGCGTCCGACCGGTGTGCGGAAGGTCATAGGTTCGACTCCTGTTGGGGAACTCGGAATTTTTTTTCCGAGTAGCTCACTGACAGAATAATATCTCTCTAAGGTTTCATTCTTTGGACGAATTAATTGTGTCCGCGGTTTTTGCCAGAATCTTTCCGTAAATTATTTCAGGCTGCCTTTAGTGCTCTTTCAGTCGCATTAGTTGTACATTTACAGGCGTTTCCCATTAAATATTTCGTTCCAAACTTGGTGCATTATTTATTAGAATTAACGTTTGTTTCATTTAGAAGGGCCGAGGTTTGTTACTTATAATTTTAGCCATTTCAAATTTCACAGTCTCAACGAACAATTGCGAGCTGCCGCGTTCACTGACCATATTTGTCGGGCATGATGGGTGATTGGCTGCTGGTTTCGCGGGAAAATAGCCTAAACGTGAATCTGATGGGCCACGCGCAATGCTAGATGGAAACCTCTAGTTATAGACCTCTGGTTGTGCTAAGACTGCCTCAGGGCATAGCAAGGAGCGGATCTCGCCAATAACTTAGTTTCACGTTGTGGTAAGTAATAGACTCGAACGGCTCGTGATTTACAAGCATTTCTCGTGTTCTCGCAACATCCCGCGTGGGTATATTGCGCCAGTAAACCTATAGAAAGTGTGGTCTATTGCTTGAATAAAATGGACTGTACTGTGAGAATAAACTCTGGAGAGCACCACTTGCCTGCGAGAAACAGAAACTGTCACGATTTCTCACAGCGGGGATGAATTTTAACGGACGACTAAGGAAGAACACAGAACGTGACTCCAAGGTGGTTTAATCTGTACAACTGCTGACTTCGATGACAAAATGCAATCGCCAAAAACTTTACAGAGGGTTCTATTTATGTGTATAATTGTTATGGACATTCAATTCTGTACATTTCAAACGAAATAAAAATAGAATTCACTTTTACAATATGTGTGAAATAATTAAAAGATATCTCCTCGTGGTTTACGTACTAGGTCAAATACAGGACTTGCTTCAGGTTGCTTAGGAAGTGTGAACCAATTTCCGAAAGTTCAATAATACATCTTGACATTACAACAAACGATTCCAAAAATTATCCAGCGAGTCCCATAACGTTCCTAAACAATAACTGACTAAACTATTTTCCTAAAATTTCTGAAACCTTCCTTCCTTTGAATAGGTACGAATTAAAGGGAGGGTTATACGGTTCGGCGCATGTCCATAAATCAAAATATACTTATTTCGCTTTCTTATCAATGTTATCGCTTTAAAAACCCCACTCACATGTACTTCAGTAATCACATATTATAATTAGCCGTAGCAGAACGACGGATGACCAAAATTCACAGAAGATTTCAGTGGATTACACCGACGCAGTCGACCGTGGAATTTAGTGTTGACCGGTAGGATTCATTCCACAGTTGATGATTTTAGAGTATTTGCATGCGACAATTATGCAAATAGCTGTAAAATTCTTTAATCGTGAAATTTTCACAAGCAAATTTCGCACCCGAGTTAACTCCTCGCTTTCGATTGGTTCATAAACAATGCAATTAAACAGACTTGTGCCATAAAGCGTGCACAGGTGAACAAAGTATTTTGATTTATGGACCTGCGTCGAGCCATGAAACCCTCTCTTTAACCGCTAATTGCTTCCTAAACCAAATATTCTTAAAGTTTCTCTATTCAAATACTTTGCGAAGTGATCTGGCAAGTTACAGCGATTCACACACCTTGAAGCTCTAATTATTTTAACCCTTTTTAAAACTACCACCGATTTGACATTTTCCTCCCTAACATCTGTAAGTAATTTATCACTTTTCTCAAGGTTTTTCAAAATGTGTAAAAATAATTTTACTGTTACCAAGTGACAGATCTTTATTTGTTCGAAAAGGAGAATGTGATATGCGATTAGTCAAAATTACGTTGCCAACCTGGTATAACTTTTTATCCTTGTATATCATATAAGTTTTGTCTTTCTTAATTATGAATCTACGTCTACGTTTGAATAGTCTTTGTGTTCCATGGAAGCAGAAACAACGTTGCTCAAGTGAAATTGCCAAACAACTACTGCGTGTAAATACTACTCTTCCCATACACCGCAACTCCCACGATTTTGTCATTTTGCGAGTAACAATGAATCCTGAGACTACCAGTCCATGGGTACAAGTGCTCTCTTGAAAATGTTCTCTCACGTTCATGGCAGTAATTTCGTAAAATAACAGTGAAACGTTACATTGTCATTCCAGTGTGTAGGATAGATGTATCGTAAAATTTCCAGCCCTCCTCGTGGCACATGAATATCCAAAGTTCCAAAGCGAACCCTGGGGAGAGCTGGTTCCAAAATGATGACGGAAAAGTATGATACTTTTTATAATTTATGAAAAACAACCAAGACTGCAACCCCATGCGCTGAACTACGCCGTTACTGTTATAAAAAGTATAAACTTTGATCGAAAGATCTTGGAACGGGTTCCTACGAAAATTCATTGAACCCTTGGTAAACAATTGTTCTTTGTTTCCAGAAACAATGAGACCTGCAGCTTCGAATGGTGCCAAAAATTCACCCCATGTTTTATTCGTAAAAGCTCTATTTACGAGTACACCAATGTCCACAGAGCCTCCCCACATTAAAGGAAATTTTAGACGGCGAATTTCCCATAGTGATCCGTAAAAGAGCCAATGAACTATTCGCATTTGATCAAAGATTTGTCGCACTTCATCTGTCATGTTTATAAGGTGCCTCCTGCCCGCATCGCTTACGCCACATTTTACTGTATTTTCCCATGGCCGACTTTCGGCGAAGGAAGTTGCATTGAAATTAACATCAAGGTACACCGTAACAAGCAATACAAGACAGGTTATCATGAGAAGTCGTTGCCTGGATCCAAGAAACCTCAAAACCGTATGTTTTAACAAGTCGTGTGCCGTATCGCAACGGACTATTACCCGTTGCCATAACCAAATTTCTTCTCAATTAGGTCCTTTTGTTCACCATAGATCCATATGCTCCCGTTTTCTGCTTCAGTCCTCGGAATCGTTTATCCCTAATGGAACATGAAGAGTTGGTTATACGCTGAATGCCATGGTTGGTCGTCCAAAGCCTCGTTCTCAGGGCCTCGTCCGGCGGCCCGCGCGCCGAGTAAATTTTGCCTTGTTCCAGACCCCTTGGCCAAAATTGTCTATTTTTCTAACCACATAAAAGCGACTTGGTACGAGTCAGAAAATAAGCGATAATAACGATTTTGATCACTGCGTTGGCTGAAAAGGTCCTCAACATAGTTACAAACATAAATATTCCAATTTGACTGCAAAATAATTCGCATGACACAGTGGTAAAAGAACAATATCTACGAACGTAGGATGTAAACCGCCTTTCTTCAAATTTTCACCAAATTTTGTCCTTTTATTTGTTCTACTAAAGTTCCGCTGATATGGCTTATAGTTCCATGAATGCCGTGAATTCTTTTGGAAATTGGAGGTATTCAAATGGGTTAAACAACAGAATGGTTGCAACAGAATGCAGTCGTAACACTGAAGAAGGGCTATGCCCGAAACGTTTGTGACTATTCACTATATGACACTTTTTATCAATTTTCTTTTTACGTTTTATTAGTTATTTTAAAATTGATGCAGTCGTAATGTGCTGTCGTGATGTAATTAGCGTCATAGATTGTGCGCATACGCACGTGCCTTTGTTTATTGAAAGTAGTTTATTAGTATTCTATTTATTTTCAGTTTAGGCTGTTAAAATGCTTGGCGGGGTCGTTTGATAAAATTTCCATGTCTACAATTTCGGGCTCTGGAATATCGTTTTTAATATAGGAACCATCTGCAACGATATTTTTACATAGTTGTAGAAGTTGCACTTATTAACACCCTTGAGAAAAGGAAGAAAGTCTGGAACTTTGTCTTTGGAATTTCTGCTTTAGTTTTTCTTGCTTTCTTACTCATCTGAGATCTTCCATTTATTTCCACTTTGGGGTTCTGAGCATGACCGCGACAGAAACACGATCGTGGGCCGAATATTTAAACAAGGTTTAGACAGTGTTTAACATAACCATGGCCTAACTCGAATTTTAACTGGCCAACCTCAATGTATTAATTATATTAACGTCATTTACAGTAAACCCATTCGGCCGTAATTAATGGTCTGCGCTCACAAGGTTTAAAATTTGTTACACACGTGCACTTAGTTTGTCTTAGACCGTTTGCTATCTCGAGAATTACAAACCGTTATAAAGGGCCTCTTGAGAAATAACAAAAAGGAGCAAAATTGTGATACAGCCAAAATAATGATGAGCCACATAACAACCAACAGAAGCTTGCACGCGATGCATAAATTTCAGATTCCAATTGATTTCTGACTGCTTTTGTCATTGAAATTTCCGACCACAAATTTGGACCAACATTTTGAGCCTCGAATATTCAGAACCTCTGCACTAAGGAGTAGCTTCCGGCACTGTCTATTGTACATATATTTACCGCCACGTAATGAGACATTTTGGCGGGCCTTGTGTCCAATCGTGCATATCACCACTGACTTCTGGCTAAGCGAAGACAACGTGTGACTCAGGTGGATTTCAATGAAAAATGAAGGTTTTTCGAGGCTTGTTTCTTCGACTTTGTTTGCTTGTCGCACTTGCTTTACAAGATCTTGACACGTGGAAGGCTTTCGCTCAAGGTAGGTTTATGGTAAACAATGGGTCAAGACACTGATTGCATATTGTAAACCATGAAGTTGATGGCATGTGCTTGTATTGAGCTAAACTTCGAGTAACTTAGATAATACATGAGCTGTTGTTGCCAACCAAGCTATTTTGAAATCAAATTTCAAGTCCACTTGATAGAAGTTAATTGCAGAGACTCTACAGAGTTCAAACAACAGTCACCGTCAGTTTGACGCAATTGTTTAGAAAACGTTTTAATAATTTGACCCTGCTGTCTTCAAGCTAATGTTTGAATCTTGATTACACGCTTTGTTAACATCTGCTTTATTCCTTGTCTGTTTTAAACGGAGCAAGAATTACACGTGTTCTTCTTAGATTTCATTGTGATCAAAAGATGAAATGAAACAAAATTAGTGAATCCCTTGAGCAGAAGGCAAAGCTTGCGAATTTTAATTAATCTTGTATGTAGATGTAAAATGTCTTGAGATTTCATGCGTACCGCGTGTGCTACATTAACAACACAATAGTCGAAAAACTAATTAATAATGATTGCCATTTTGCTATGAAAACAAGCCTGGATAATGCAAATCGAGATTATAAAGCGTTTTAAAATTTAGCATATTTTTCCATAATGTTTATTGTTCTTCTAAAATCATATTAAGTATGAGAACGCTGTTCTATCAGTCAGTGACACAAGCTACTCGAAAAAAATTCACCATCATTTCTTTCTACTCATATTAAGTATGGTTGCATTTGCCTATCTGTTGTTGAAAAGTTAATATACACCTGTTCATATCGTATACTTTACTAGATGACGGTGGCATTCACATTCCCCCATTTTCTGTTACGTCAACCCTTTACATGTTAATTAAGGTATATGTCAGAACGATAGAGGTAAGGTATAGGTAAATCAAAGTTGGAGTGACTTTGGGCGAATGTATACTTTTAGGTAAAGGAATAGGTCAATTGACTTCCATTTTGCATTCTGCGTTCAATACAATCGTGACGTCAGGTAATAGACTTGTTTGGGTCCAAGTCAACAAATCGAACATACGAAAGTTTAGTAGAGACGATATAGGAATTTCATCTGTACATAATGACAGTGTTTAAAACACACGTTTATCAGCCTGAAGGTACTGGTAACGAGGTAGAATAAAGCTTGTATGAATAAAGCCAACCTCGTTCCCAGGCTCTCTCTCTCTCTCTCCTTTTTCCTCCCTTGTCGTTGAGGAGAGAGACCCTGGATGAGGCTGGTCACGTGGCTATGCGGTTACATCAATACCGCAGGGAGGGTGGGTCTTTGAGGCCGTTTTGTCAAGGTGAACAATAATTACTAACCAGGGGATCGAAGGGACAAATCGATCGAGCTTGGTTCAAAATGGAACAGCTTTGCTTTCTGCTGGTTTATACGGCAAGATTATAATGAAACAGGCTATTTGTATGGAACGTTTTGTTTTATTCTGTACAACTTCATGACATGAACATGTATAGGTGACGGATGTATTTTCGAGCCACAAAAGCAGCGGCGAAACTTGAAATATGAGAATGGAAAATTCGCCTTGCGAACACAAATTCTAAGCTACCGGGCCCTACCGGCTCCGCACTAAATACCGATGAACCATCGACTTCATTCACTTTTACACTAAGTAGACATGTTAATCGACTGATTTAAAGCTAAACGAGGTTGTAGACCAGACACCTTGGTCTCAAACCAACTTTGAAAACAACCATACTGGCGAGCGCGTTCAAAACACAAATTCAAAACACAAATTCCTTTTATAAATTCGTTTACAAAACATTTCCACCGCAAAGAAAAAAGATATATTTCGAGTTAAAGAATAGCTTTCTATTTTCGTTGAAGCGATACTATACTACATAGTCGCTACCTAGAAGATCTAGAAGATTTGACAAATTTAATTTGAAAACAACGATAAAATTTATACGCAGTTACTGCGAACTCACTAAATTAAAACACGGCGGCATTTGTTTACAAATTCATTTGGAGCGAAA
The DNA here is from genome assembly GCA_029204205.1 of Desmophyllum pertusum. NCBI lineage: Eukaryota > Metazoa > Cnidaria > Anthozoa > Scleractinia > Caryophylliidae > Desmophyllum > Desmophyllum pertusum. The sequence goes on along the minus strand of MU826843.1, from coordinate 408,561 downwards.
TAGTCCAAATTTTAGGATAAAAGAGTAGCTTACTATTTTCTCTAACTAACTGACCATATAGTTCTCTTGTGTCAAAATATCTACAACAACAACCGCTCGAAGCGGTTTCCTTTAAAATCAACAACCTTGACTATATGTCAAACAGACTGTGCGAAGGAATTTTTTTCCATCGGCAGTTTTTGCAGTGAATACAATTTAACGATAAATTAAACTCATTACCTTATAGCATGTCACATACCAAGCTTACATGTCAGCTTATAATTAATTATTGAAATGATCGGCCTCCTTCCATGGACAAAATTCCCTTTTTGTAAAACGTCCGACGTACTCACTGAGAATTTATACGCAGGCGGTTTCCGATCTTTTCATTTGTGTCGCAAACGGCCTGGCAAAGCCTGTAGCTGTAGAAGCTTGAATAACCGCATATATGATGTACAAACTTTTTTGGTGTTTGTTTGTCTACAAGAACTTCCATTTTGCGGCGCAACGTTTTTGGAGTTGTCGCTGTTGACATCTTGAACGACCGAACAGCTGTAAAGCAAGATGCGACAAATTCCGCACAATTCCCGGCATAGTAAGTTTTGTCTTAGCGACAATTATTTACACTGCCACCCCTCCCTTAATACAGAATTTGAAAAGCACCCAGATTTTTGGGTGCCACGCGACCAGCCTCATCCAGGGTCTCTCTCCTCAACGACAAGGGAGGAAAAGGAGAGAGAACAAGGTTGGAATAAAGCTTGCATGAGCAATCTCGTCACCACATTCCGCGAGCTCTTTGTTCGATTTTATTCAGGGTTTTTGCTTGTTCCTCTTCAATGCATGCAAAGTACATACATGTACATGGTAAACGAACCAATGATTCGCATCAATTCTTTTCATCGAATCCTGTCTACATAGCTCTATCACGAAATATCTTAAATATATCAGAAAGTGTCAATTAAACTTTTAAAACAATTCCATATTTTATTTCTTAGCTCTTTTACCCAACTACAACAATTACACCAACTGAACACCAGAGATTATGGTAACGATGACCCACATCACAGCACGACGTTTTAAAAATTAGTGCATGCTGTAATATCTCATTCTTGTGTGCCTAAATGGTACAACTATATAAACTAAGTTGGACTGAAGAGTAGAAGCTTTTTACCGAGGGATGTGGGGGAAAAGACGGTGACGGTGTAGAGATGACAAGGGTGCTCAGGCTTTATGTGAACCAAGTAATTCTTGCCGTTCAATTAAACTGCAAAGAGTATTTTGTTTTGTTTAATTCCTGAATATTGCAACTAACGTATTTTTAGCGGACCCTTCGTCCGTTGGCAGGATATACGCAGGAAGGAATGACCCAATCAAGAGGCTAAATACGCTTATAACATCACTTGTTTGCTTTGTTTTATACAGTGCGCCATCTTGAATAATATAAATCCGACAGCGGAAGTAGGACCGGAGGCTCTGTATCATGGAATGGGATTGCACTATACTATAAATCGTATATTTAGATTCAGATTAAGTTCTGTTTTGTGCAAAAGTGGTGCTATTTTTCAAGAAAATGAATTCTTAGATTATTAATAAAGGACCGTTTTTCAATAAGTTGTGCAAGTGTCTGAATTGAAATTATTTTTTGTTGTTGTTACAGTAAACAGAGAAGTGTTGCCCAGCCAGAAGTTCGTGTTTGATATTGATAGCAGCGAAACTGTTCGTTGTTTTGCTCCCAAGCGAGACGCTCATCAGATGGTATGACAGCAGAGGCCAAGAACTCAGTTCTGTATCCGGGCTAGAGAGGTTTAAGGCATTCACAAACGGCACATTTATCATAAACAAAGTTCATCTGTCTGATGGAGGAACATATAAATGCAGAGGATTGAAATACACTCGGTTCTACATCATCTATATCAACGGTAACTTGAATTATTTTCACGCATAGCTGAACCAAACCTGGCAACTCCTTCAAACAACCAAAAAACATAGCCCGCCTTTACATGGGCGGGCTATTAGGGTGGGCTATCATATAGGCAAGCTATCTTTTTTTGGCGGGCTTTTGTTTTGGCAGACATTTTTTATTGCAACGGCGCGATTTATTAAGCACTACATAACAAACATGGCAGCAAGAAGAAAGGCTATAGCGGCAAGTTTGCTGTTTTTATCGCTTGTTCCGCCATTTTCGCGGGTTTTCAAGTCAACAGAGATAGCCCGCCTAGGAGGGTGACCCTGGCAAGCAGACAGGGTGACCCGGGTAGGCGGGTGACCCTGTCTATCATGTAAACACTTCAGTGTGCTTTATAAAGAAATGTATGAAAAGTTGGCCCTCCCAGGGTAGCCCGTCTAGGAGGGTGACCCTGGTACCCGGGTCACCCTCCCTCCGTGTAAACATGCCCTTATATGGGCTGAAGAGTTTTTTTCGAAAACGTGTATACAAAGACGAAAGCATCGGAAATAAAATGTCAATATCTTTTTAAAGGATTTGCCAAGTTTAGCATCAGTGGCTATTATTATATAGGTATTCAGGTAATACATGCTAAAATAGTTTATCTGTGCGTTTTCTGTGTTTTATAAGTTAATTAAAAATTCCGCAAAAGTGAAGAAGAGTATTCCGCTATTCGACATTTTTAAATGAATAATAACACTTTTATAATTCCCATATTGTAGCTTTAATTTGCTGTTTCGCTGCCAGCCTCAAATCCAATCCAGTCAAAAAAGTTATTTTTGATACATGTGTCATTGAAATGGTAGGATCCACTTTTGTGTCTTGAACTCGATATCGCGAATACACGCGGAATGAGAAGTAACGAGCCATCTTAAAGAACCATAGTTAGGTTGTTTCCCTCTGTGTTGGCACGGGGGATAGCGTAGCACACCGCTGCTAGGAGGTACCGCCAGCACTTGGGATCTTGTATAAATAAACTCCAAATCTTCTTGGCACAACTCAACTTTAATTCTGCTCTGACTCAGCTCAACTCAATTCAGTTCTATTCTATTCAATTCTGAAAACTTCACTATTACATTTACAACTCTTATTGACTCTTTTCCAGGAAGTTACATCATTTGGTTATCTAATGTTTACCTCAGCATTAATTGTCAACTTATGGTGAGAATTATGAATACACAGAACCAATGGAGAACACAGTATGTGACTCAGCAAAACTTAAGTAATAATTTAGTAGGCGTTAGGTAGCTTTATTGGTTAGCGGAGAGAATAGTTAATTAGCTAGGAGTAAAGGCAGATTTGGAAGCTGTGAAGAACTCAGCGAAGGATAAAATTATAGCACGAATTAGCGCTGATCTAATAGCGTTGTTAGTTCAAAGTTAGAAGGAATAGAAAGGCGAGTAAAAGAACAGGTGAAAGCAGGTGGGAGTATTTTCCCGCGCAACCTGAGAAGCATAACGCACAAAATGGAAACTAAGATAAGACTGAGTCAAAAAAGTTATCCATTGATTCTGTTTAACAAAAAATATATTTATATAAATAAAATTAACCAAAATCGTTCCGTCACACCTCGCATATGCAATCTGTCGATGGCGCCACTGAATTTTCTCTAAGAACGTAATAAACAGATATGCCTCGCGTTGGAAGAGCACGTTGTATGAGGGTTCAATGAGGCCTCATGCGTTGCAGGGCGCGAAAAGAACCGTGATAATGATGACGATGACGACGACGGATATGATAATTATTATGTGATGGTGTAATGCAAATTTGCAATAAACGTTGGCATATAAATGTTTATTATATAGACACGAGTGTTTTACTGGAAAATAGACCACTCCCTCTATTATTCAATGGTTCAGTAAAACATTTTACTGTAACTCTGAAAGCTGTATTTTGAACAACGGCTGGACGAGTTTTTTTTTTCTCTGTCCATAGGGGTGTCCGGCAAGGCTGTCCTCTCTCTCTATACCTTTTTATTCTTTCAGCTGAGATTCTCGCCAAAAAAATAAGAAATAACCCAGACGTTAAAGGTTTATTGGTGAAAGAAAATGAGATCAAAATAAGTCAATATGCTGATGACACGACACTTATACTTGACGGATCAAACAAATCTCTCTCTGAAGTCATGGGGTCTTGGAAAGCTTTAGCAAAGTATCAGGCCTCAGACTCAATAGCAAGAAGACTGAAGCTCTATGGATTGGTTCATGTGCTGGCAAAGATGAAACAATCTGTCCTGAATATAAATTAATTGGCAAAATACAAAGGTTAAAGCACTTGGAGTGTGGTTCTCAATAGACCCAGAGGCAACAATGAAACTTAACTTCTCAGAAAAAATAGAAAAAATGCGGAACTGCTTAGGTAGCTGGTCAGTCCGAAGACTAAGCCTGATTGGGAAAATTACTGTCCTTAAGAGCCGTTGTCTGTAACTTTTAAGAATCCGGCGACAGAAGCAAAAAAAATATTTTTTTTTTATTTGCCTCAAAAGACCCTTTTAGTAAACCATTTTCGAAAATAATATTCAAAAGTTCCAGCGAGTTTTTATTTTGGCGAAAAATAGGAAAGTTCGAAATCGGTGGAAATTATGCAAATTAGGCACGTTTAGACCGGTTATTCGGTGCATTTTCAAAACGCTCGTTCAAGACAACGGTAACTTGTCTTGGATTTATTTTTACATAATATGTTGTTCGTCCCTTGGAGTAGCTTTTCAACTATATTTCATCTCCATCTAAACTTTCTTTCCTCTCTATCCACCCGCGTAAAGATACAATATTTGCTATTCCGTTTGTACGCTAAATTTGCCATATTTCAGAAGACCATAACATCGGGGGTATACGTATATCCAGGAAATAAAATAACTTTTTTTAACGGGCAACTCTTCTTGTTTTTCATGTAAAAATATTACTTTGGCCCGTGAAAAGCGAGCGCGCTAGACGAAAATATAATGGCGTGCACTTTGACAGAGTTCGCCATTTTCTTTCTTGCACTCCTATTCAAATCACAAATACTATTTGGGACAAAACTCAACGTTTTTGGTATCTACTCCTGTTTTAATTCATTTAAACATATACACTTTAACTAAAGCACTCCCTACCTTTATTTAAAAGTCACCAAACGACCATTTTACTTGAAGTTTTTGAGTTTATTTTTCGCGAGTTCTAAATAAACAATTGGCTTACTTGAACAATGGGCGATGAAAGATCCTTTCTTCTGTCGACGTGTTTTGATCTGTTTCGTAGCCTGAAATTGCTCTGTCGCCTATATTCTACTTTTCCAATTATCATACTGCCATAACTTTAGAGCAAGTAAAGTATAAATGTTGCTGTAAATACGTGAACTTTATAATGAAAGCCTTAATAGAAATAAATCAGATTCGACAGTTGCCGCGCACGAAAATTACTCGCTTTTATTGCATACGCTGTGTAGCTTTTATAGATTTAAATCACCACTGTCACTGGAATTAAAATAGCTTGATTTTGCAGTCCACCAGTTCAAATACATTTGCAATCGAGCTTAGCTTTGATTTATGTTTGTAAAGATTGTTGAAGCTATAATACTGGTAGCTGGACTCATTCATTCAATAACTGATTAGAATAACTTATAACCCGACTGAGAAATCTCGAGTCTAGATATAGAGAAATGTACTTACTCGTGTGCAGTCCATGTGTTTGAAGTAGATTATATCAGAAGACATCAGAGTTAGGCAAACCAATCCTGAGTGAAGGCCAGTTACAACCGTTTCCCACGACGCAAGTAAACGCATATTGCGTGACAAACTGAAATGCGATACACTAGCGCGGAAAAAGGCCGGGAAAATATTAACTATACCGATACTTGCGCATGAAATGACAGTTTGTAGATTTTTTTGTAAATGTAGCAATATATATTTCAGATTATAATCGATAGACTAAAACGAACTTACGATAGTTTCATTTATGATTTATATGCATGGCCGTATTGAAGTTGTGGCAACTATGATCCACCCTGTGCAAAGTTTTAACAGCACGTGCGGTGAGCTTTCGAAAGTAAGTAGAACAAAGCTGAACAAGTCAAATAAAGCCTTGTCGGTCAACCAAACGTCCTAATTAAAAGTCAACAAACCACATTTCGCATCGCGTAATCTTCCTTTTCAGTAACCGACTTCGCGCTTTATTACTCTGCTAGTAGATGCCTCTTCTCTTCATCGCGTGACATTCGCTCGCGCGCCGGATAAACTCGGCCACTTGACTATTCTGAAAGGGACCGCTAGCAATCTCTCCCCTCTGCAGAGGCTTCTTTCGTCCTGTGAATCATCAGTTATTTCGCGCTTCGTTAAGAAAACATCAAGCGGAGGCTGGGTAAGAAAAAGGAAGCGTGAAAAGCTAAGCGTATCGAGAATGCAGGCGTAGCCCTCTCTTTTTTCATCGTACACCCTATTATTTTTTTAACCGCGTCGAAATAAAAACTCCCAGAAAACTCAGTGAAATCGCCTTAAATCAGACCAATTCTAGCTCATACAAACTCTGTATTTACACATTCCCTAAGCGGTCAGCTCCAGTTGTGGACACGTTTTCTGCTTCCCGAGGGTGTCCGCTTCCGGGAGCTTCGACTGGCAATACTGAAAACTAGGATGCCCGCACCGCCCAGCCTGAGGCATCAGGCCCTAGAGTAATTAGACTGCTAGCTTCTCTCCCCCACAATCTCTTATCATAAAGAATAAAGAAATAAAGAATAACTAAGGCCCAATTAATACGTCGCATTTCAGTCGCGTCGATGCAATACACCATAGAAGTAATGTGTTTTACTTTGCCATTTAGTGTTGGAATTGGTCTGATTTAAGGCGATGTCACTGAGTTTTCTGGGAGTTTTTATTTCCACGCGGTTAAAAATAATAGGGTGTATGATGAAAAAAGAGAAAGGGCCACGCCTGCATTCTCGATACGCTTAGCTTTTCCACACGCTTCCATTTTCTTTACCCCAGCCTCCGCTTGATGTTTTCTTATCGAAGCGCGAAATAACTGATGATTCACAGGACGAAAGAAGCCTCTGCAGAGGGGAGAGATTGCTAGCGGTCCCTTTCAGAATAGTCAAGTGGCCGAGTTTATCCGGCGCGCGAGCGAATGTCACGCGATGAAGAGAAGAGGCATCTACTAGCAGAGTAATAATAGCGCGAAGTCGGTTACTGAAAAGGAAGATTACGCGATGCGAAATGTGGTTTGTTGACTTTTAATTAGGACGTTTGGTTTGACCGACAAGGCTTTATTTGACTTGTTCAGCTTTGTTCTACTTTACTTTCGAAAGCTCACCGCACGTGCTGTTAAAACTTTGCACAGGGTGGATCATAGTTGCCACAACTTCATACGGCCATGCATATAAATCATAAATGAAACTATCGTAAGTTCGTTTTAGTCTATCGATTATAATCTGAAATATATATATGTTGTTACATTTACAAAAAATCTACAAACTGTCATTTCATGCGCAAGACCGCAAGTATCGGTATAGTTATTTTCCCGCCTTTTTTCCGCGCTAGTGTATCGCATTTCAGTTTGTCACGCAATATGCGTTACTTGCGTCGTGGAAACGGTTGTAACTGGCCCTCACTCAGGATTGCTTTGCCTGACTCTGATGTCTTCTGATATAATCTACTTCAAACACATGGACTGCACACGAGTAAGTACATTTCTCTATATCTAGACTCGAGATTTCTCAGTCGGGTTATAAAGTTATTCTAATCAGTTATTGAATTGAATGAGTCCAGCTACCAGTATTATAGCTTCAACAATCTTTACAAACATAAATCAAAGCTAAGCTCGATTTGCAAATGTATTTGAACTGGTGGACTGCAAATCAAGCTATTTTAATTCCAGCGACAGTGGTGATTTAAATCTATAAAAGCTACACACCGTATGCAATACAAGCGAGTAATTTTCGTGCGCCGGCAACTGTCGAATCTGATTTATTTCTATTAAGGCTTTCATTTATAAAGTTCACGTATTTACAGCAACATTTATACTTTATTTGCTCTAAAGTTACGGCAGTATGATAAATTGGAAAAGTAGAATATAGGCGACAGAGCAATTTCAGGCTACGAAACAGATCAAAACCGTCGACAGAAGAAAGGATCTTTCATCCCCCATTGTTCATGTAAGCGATTTGTTTATTTAGAACTCGCGAAAAATAACTCAAAAACTTCAAGTAAAATGGTCGTTTGGTGACTTTTAATAAAGGTAGGGAGTGCTTTAGTTAAAGTGTGTATGTTTAAATGAATTAAAATAGGAGTAGATACCAAAAACGTTGAGTTTTGTCCAAATAGTATGTGTGATTTGAATAGGAGTGCAAGAAAGAAAATGGCGAACTCTGTCAAAGTGCACGCCATATATTTTCGTCTAGCGCGCTCGCTTTTCACGGGCCAAATAAATATTTTTACATGAAATATACGAAGAGTGGCCCGTTGAAAAGAGCTATTTTATTTCCTGGATATACGTATACCCCGATGTTATGGTCTTCTGAAATATGGCAAAATTTAGCGTTCATACGGAATAGCAAATATTGTATTCTTTACGCGGGTGGATAGAGAGGAAAGAAAGTTTATATGGAGATGAAATATAGTTGTAAAGCTACTCCAAGGGATGAACAACATATTACGTAAAAATGAATCCGAGACAAGTTACCGTTGTCTTGTACGAGCGTTTTGAAAATGCACCGAATAACCGGTCTAAACGTGCCTAATTTGCATAATTCCACCGATTTCGAACTTTCCTATTTTTCGCCAAAATAAAACTCGCTGGAACTTTTGATATTATTTTCGAAAATGGTTTACTAAAAGGGTCTTTTGGGGCAAATAAAAAAAAAATAATTTTTTTGCTTCTGTCGCCGGATTCTTAAAAGTTACAGACAACGGCTCTTAAGAGCCTTATAGTTTCTCAAGTAATCCACCTATTGTCGCCCCTTCAATCAAATCCCCAGATTATAAAAGAAATTAATGACCTTTTTTCAATTTCTTTGGAATGGCAAAGGGGATAAAATAAAGAGGAATGTTGTTATTAGAGATTACCCAAACGGAGGCCTCAAGATGATTGATATTACATCCTTTAATAAAGCTCTTAAATCAGTCTGGATTAAAAAAGTACTTAGATGAAAATAACAAGGGAAAATGGAAACTGTTTTTAGACGCCGAGCTGGAGAACCTTGGGGGTCCAACGATTCTGAACAATCTTGATAAAGCTGATACTAAAAAGATAGCTAAATCTTTGAGGCCTTTCTTCAAAGAGATTTTAGAAATATGGGCTGAACTAAAACTACCAAGACCAAATAACTTCAGTTGAATCTTTTCTTGCGCAAAGCTTATGGCACAATTCACTGATTAGAATTATGGACAAACCACTCTTCTATAAAAACTGGTATCAGTTAGGAATTACCCATGTAAATCAAATCATCAAGGAGAAACCAAACACCTTTTTCTCGCCATCAGAATTTGAATATATCTATCATATTAAGGTATGTACACTTACTTTTTATGGAATTATATCCGCTCTCAAAATACTTTGGAAAAAAACAAAATATAAATATAACAATCGGCGTTAAAGAACAAGAAACGCTTGCAACTGTCATGTTGAAATCCAATAAACCCAGCAGAGTGGCATACCAAAAACTTATAGAGGCTAAAACCAACTCCCCAATACCTATTCAACTAAAATGGGACAACACAGCCCAGGAATATCACGATTTCAAACTGGCATACCACATACCAGATAGCATTAAAATGCACCAAAAGTACTAAATTGATTGAATTTCATTTTCGATTCTTGCATCAAACCTTAGCCACAAACACATCCTTAGTTAAAATGGGCTTTAAAAGCGATATTTAAAAATGTACCTTTTGCAATGAAGAACCTGAGAAAATCCTTCATCTTTTCTGGTACTGTACCAAAAACTCAACTTTTTTGGAAACATCTTGCTTCTTTTCTTCAGCAGCTTAATATTTTACCCAAAACTGTGCTCTTAATAAACTTATTGCGTTGGGTCTGAGGCCAGATACATCAAAACACAACAAAATAATTGATTTTATCTCTTTACTAGCTAGATTTTTCATTTGGCTCTGCAGAAGTAAGGAAAAATTCCCAGTTTTAGAGAGCTTCACATCTTACTTAAAACATTACAAAAAAGAAATTGAACCTTTTACTATAAACTAGTTCTCATCTCATTCTCATCTCATTTGTTAGCTTTACCTCAGGGCTCTCTTTCTTTTATTCCTTCCTATAACCTCACACTCAACACCGGCCCATCCATAGTTGTCAGGATTCAGCAGAGATCTTTCTACTTTATACCCTTTTGAGCTCCTTATAGATTTTATTTTATTTTTTAAAAATGGAATCCACCCCCCCCCCCCTTTTTTTTTATTCCTTTTTCTTTTGCTATCATGTGTAAGCTTTCTGTATTAATAAGTGTCGCCACAACCAATTGATCAACTTTTCTTTTGTAAGCAAGTAATGTACGGCGAGGAGTTTAAGAAAATAGTGAAGTAAGTAGTGCACTGTAAGTAACGAAGTGTAACTAATGTAACTAAGTAGAATTTTGCAAACTTATAGGATTAGTGTATTAGTTCTCTTTTGTAAGTAATGTGTGGTTCCATTAAAACGAAACTACATCCGGGACCCGAGTGGCGTATTTTCCATATCCTCACTAGTGAGGATATCGATGACGTCATTTCCCGCTTTTGCATGGCTTTTTGTGCAAAGCTGCCAAACGCCGGTTGAAAAATGGCGAGCAATAGATTCGTGAAATTCACTGAAGCCGATATGAAATCGTTCACTGAGGAGTAGGAAAATTTTAATACGAAGAAGAAAACTTTATATGACTTAAAATTATTCAAGGAGTTCCTTGCAAGTGAAGACGAAAGGAGAGGAATTCGGAAAGTCCAGCCACCGAACTGCAAGAGTTCGCGATAAAGTTTGTGCTTTTGTCGTTTGTCTATATTGCGCTCGTTCGTAAAATATTGTTTTTACCACTCGAAAATAAAATTCATATCTTCGCGCCGCCGTGTAATATCCTCTATATCTTAGTCCTTTAATCTGAAACAAGAAGCTTTAAAAAGCTAAAACCGGGCAAATAAATTTTTCCTGCTTTATTTTATTTTATTTTTATTTTCATACGTTTCTTTAAAATGTCGGTGACAAAATTAACAGGGTCTGGAAAGGGTCGTGCGTGATCCGGGAATTGGCCGAAATTGAGCGCGTGATTCGAGAAAACAGCTGAAAATCAGCCGTGATTTGGGAATTTTTTATTGCCTGTGACGCGTGATCTGCTTAATTCTTGGGCCGTGATTCGTGATTTCAACAGATAAATCAGATATATTTTCGGGAAAATCAAATAATGTGTGATTGTTTGTCAACATGTTTCATCACATTGTGTGTATGATCTGTCAAATACTGCCTGTCAGAAACTTTCGCGACTCTCGCAACGGGCGGTTAGAGCCCACTGTCTTCGATATTTTCGTGTCCCATATGAGAATGAAATTCAATCTTTATTAGAACAACTTGAAACAAACAAGTCAATTGTATCTCTGGTATCTCTGAGCGCACGATCGCACATGGCCGCAGAGCTCAACCTACAGTGAGCAGAGCCCTTTCATCTTATGTTAAGGTAACATTATTAACAGTTCTCCTGTGAAAGTGATTCAATTCAAGTTAATTTGTAGCTTTTGGAAGACCCTTCTATCTATATAAAACGCATTTCAAGAAAACACCCAGTTTATACCGGGGAGACTGCATGAGTTTGGTGCAACATTTCTTTGCCAATGTTTACTCAGATTTCGCAGAATTTTCTTTACACAAACCACCGTAGTCAAACCAATATGAACTTCACATACTTGTTTAGATAACAAAACATATTTTTTCGCTAAGTAGAAAGCATATAAACAGCATCGGACGCAAAGGTCAATAGCTTCTTCTCTGCTCCATTGTTAAACAGCGCGAAAAGTCTGTTTAAAATGTATGTATCGCAATCGCAGTTTTGGGGTTTAAACTCACTTGCCCGTCTTTGAAATGGTAGTTCTTCTTCCTTGGTTAAGTTTCCTGCTTGTGGAAATATTATAAAGATACGTTTCTAAAGTATTTTATTGCTAAGCTCAGGATTTAAATTCTCCGCACTTGCTAAAAGAAATTCGTCTGTTTTTTAAGATAGGAGAATTTACATTTAGGTGTTCCGGTTGGGGTTGGCCGAGTGGGGTACGGGGTGGAAAATCCAATTCCTTGAAATTGTCAAGAAATGAACCGAAGCACAGTACTTTACTCGCATACGCGTCTTTGTTAACCATCAGAATCCTAGTTACACACTGACGGATAACAAAATGGCTCTATAAGCTTCTATACAAACTCCCTTCAAGTAAACTCAATACGCTTATAAACTTCACGTCTTCTAGGGGTTTGGTGAGTGGGGGTCTGAAGTGCTCGACACCAAAAAAAAAAACTTCGACCGAATTATGACCCGGGCTCGGCCTCAGGCCTTGCCCGGTTAACTAGGTCAATCTGCTCTAGAGAATAGTCACCTATTAAACTCTAAGGTCAAGTTACCTTTCTTTCAACAGCGAGATTTACTAAGAAGAATCCTCATCAAACCCTTACTGCTGACATGTCCGGCATACTAAGCTGTAGTGCTGAGGGAAATCCAGCTCCATTGTTCATGTGGAGCAGAAAAGATGGAAAACCACTGAATGAGGAAAGATTCAGACAACTTCATAATGGGAACTTGTATGTCTATCCAGTTCTCCCAGAGGACAGAGGAGAATACATCTGCACTATAAAACAACACTATGACGGACGTGAGGATCCCACTAGCAAATTTCAAAACATGGAAGTTTCTGTTATAAGTGAGTAAAGGAATGCGTTAATCTAAAGAAGTTACAAATATTTGAACTGAACAACAATTCTTTTCTCATCCGAATTAAGTTGCATTTCAGTCGCGTCGAATGCAATTCAAGCCGCTGAAATCTTGCTGGTATTACTTGATACGACTACGTTGCAATCCCGGGGGGGGGGGGTACCTTATATACGCTATATAGGTACGTACCGCTGGACAGGGTATGGTTTTTGAGCATTTTGGTCTTGAACAGGGTATATCAAACGACATTTTTTGGTCAGACGAAACGAAACGCATAGGAGTATTAAAGAAGCTTTACAGCTACATGTTTGCAGTGCTGCTTAGTAGTTTAGTCTTTTGGGTTAGAATTTTTTTTTTTAATCCTCTGGAACAGGATATCTTTTTCAAACATTTAGTCTGGAACAGGGTCGCAAAATTAGCGTGTTGTGGTCTGGTACAGGGTAAGGTTTTTTATAGCCCAGCGGCACACCCCCACCCAATTTTTTTGAGAGTACCCCCCCCCCCCCCCCCCCCCCGGGTTGCAATACACCATGGACGCAACGTGTTCTACTTTGCTATTTGTGTGGGCAATGCGCTGATTTAAATCATTTTCAGCGAGTTTTCCTAGACTTGAATTACATTCGACGCGACTGAAATGCGACGTATAAATTAGGCCTAAGAAAGAGTACAACAAACGTCTTTACAGAACTAGTCCTGATCATCATATTGTATACTGTCTCTCACTGGTCTCGTAGTATCTTGGCTGAGCAACGAAAGATCCGTTCCGTAGGTCGTAGTCCCTAAAATTTATCCATGTTTGATTTATACCATTGAATAGAGAAACGAGGAGCAGAAAATACACATTTTATAACAAATTTGCGCTTGTTACTTTTTTAAAGAACAAAAGATGTGGTCATATCTAACAAGAGACTAAATTCTCTTAACAGAAAAACCTTATGCTGAAATCACTCCAAAGTCTCATCCCACACTAATGATAGGAGATCCACTGAGTTTGACTTGTAAAGTCAACGAGGCAACATTGGAGATCAAATGGAAGAAAGATGGTGCCTCAGAAATTCCACGGGCAGAAATATTTCCGATACGAGATGAAAGTACTCTTTTTATCTCGAAAGTGGTGACAAGTGACAGTGGTGAATATTCTTGCGAAGCACACAACAGAGCAGGAATTGCGTCCTCTACTTTGAAAATAAACGTTAGAGGTAAGATAAGGATTTACTATTGTGGACAGTTAATGTTGATTTTATATTTAGCACGGATTTTTGTCGTATTTCTTTGTACAAATTAATCACACAATTTGAATCATTTGGACATAAAAAACGTTTTACATTTGTCTCTCCTTCTTCTAGAAAATACGAAAAACAAACGGATTCAATGTTGATAAAAGAAGTCTTCGAAGGTGAGCTTTTCTTCTTCTTCTCACGACGACTTCAACTATATATTCTATGTTCTTTTTGTTTTATTTTGTTTTAAAACTTTTAAACTCTTTGTTTGGCAGAAAAACCATGCGAAGACCTACTGTCGGATTGTGCATATCATTTCATTAACGCAGACGAATCATGCGAAAGATACAGCGTCCTTACCAGAAAATATTGTTCCAAGACATGTGATTACTGTGAGTGGACAAATGTGATATTAATTATTGTATTTTTAAACAATATGTGGCAATTAATGTATTCAATTCCCTGTAAAGTTCTAATCAACAGCAGTTGACTTCTTGCATACTCTTTCAAATGCTTTGTGATAAGAGGCTGTCAGTTTCTGCCAACCTCTCGTATCAGTTTTATGTCATTGTTATTTAGACTTTTTTTCATTTTTTCATTTTTACCCTCGTGTAAAACGAGGGTAATGTAGCCAGCTGTCGAGGGTCACTCACTTTGCACATTTTTGTTAACCAATTAATGTCGACTGTCAGTCAAAACTCACTCAGGACATCTGGCAGCGAGAGTAGAATATAAATAAATGGTTCGCAATGCGAAAATGGGTGGGATCACAGATTTTAGTCCCTCTTTTCCTTCGTCCGTCGAGCGACGAGAGGAAAAAACTGGCCGCACATGTTTTTCTCTCGTTTTATTTCGCTTCTCACATGACGGACATAAGAGAGACTCCTCGTAGTCTACCGACATTACACTGATCTCTCAGTCGCCTTATCATGTAGTGATTGTTTTCTATCTCAAAAATTTGGGGAATTTAATATGATTAGAATTTCTGTCAATTAAAGTGAAGTGTTTGATACTATTTTCGTCAACTAATCAAAAGAAAGATCTTAGGCCCAGTTCAGACGCCGTACTTCACATGAGCCGAATCGAATTCGAATTTAGGCCGACCCAAATTAATTTAGACCGGCTGAATTGATTCAGACGCCGAGCTTAATTCAGCCGAACTTAAATTAATAGGGGAAAATTGCTGCTATACTGAAAATACATTATAATAATTCATGCATTTGTTTCGGCTCATGTGAAGTTCGGCGTCTGAATCAAAGCCGGTCCACAGCCGTTATTCCCGGCTGAGCCAGGCGGGAAGAACGGCTGAGCCGATCCGAATTCATTCAGCCGTTCTGAATTGATTCAGACGCCGTACCTCACATGAACTTAATTCCTCGAATTTGATTCGGCTCATGTGAAGTACGGCGTCTGAACTGGGCCTTAGTTAAACTGTAATGAAAACGCAACACTTCAATGGAACTTTCTAGATACGAGATTAATCTAAGATTGCATCTGACACAACATTTCGAGTATCGAATATGATCAAAAACTATTTTTTTAATTAATCAGAAAAATCCATTGAATATAAACGCGATTTAAGGTGGCGCAGGACCCTTGTACATGAATAAATTCATAAGCTTAATTTCTGGGGTGGGTGTTGTCTTCTAAACCTTCAAATCTCCGAATTTTGAAAGTCGATTCCGCTGAAACTTAATAGGGATATTGGCGGATGATGGAACTGTATCATGATTGTGGTTTTTCTGGCAGATCGCGCTGTACGGTGATACTTTAAGCTTCTAAAGTTAGAATTGCGGACATGCAATTTTTGTGTCCAAGCTTTCAACTTGAGAAGCGTTCTAAATTAAATGTTTGTATTACCTACTGGTAGATAATAACCTCTTTTGTGATGTGACAGAAGCAGATTTTGCAATTTCAAGACTCGTTGAAAGTTGTTAGCATCTAAGGGAGTAAAAATGTGAAAATTAGAATTTGAAACGTTCGATCTTCTTTTTGAAAGGCTTTTTTGAAATTCCGCTTCTGTCACATCACAATACAATGTACTAAGTTTACCTTCCTCGAGTATCAATTCCGGAAATTCTATATCCGCGACGAAAGCTTGGACACAAAGTTGTAGTTTTTCCCGTCTCCGAAAATCACACGAGTCAATAATATATTCAACAACGACGCCTTTAGAGCTGTGAATCTAATTATGATAATTTGCCGTATTCCAGTGCACGTGCCGTAAAAATAAGTACAATAACGTGGTAATTAACCGCGTACTTTTCAAGGTGAGTGAAGATTTCGAGAGTTTTGTAGTGCACAAGAGAAAGGCAAGGCCTGATACATACCATCGCCAGTTATATAAAAAAAAACAAGTGGATAAATTATTTTTCGCAATTTTCAGCATGCAATTTCGCGCCGCGTGTGCCGAACGCTGTTGATTTACATTGCAATTTCTGTGCACTGAAATGCTTTAATCGAAACAAACTGAACCACCGTAAATACACGTGTACACCTTTTTACGTTTCAACTAGTGGCGATGGATTACGGTTTGATAATTTTGAATTACCTGTAAAAAATACCGTTTTTCAGTTGAAACAACGAGCTCTCGAAATAGTATTTTTCGAGAGTGAAATGCACAACAAGCTCGTACCTGAATATTTCAATCGCACGTGTAATTACTAATACGCCGAAAACAGCATTTATTGAATACATTATTAAGAACGTAAAAAAAATATCCTCATAAATATTTCGCGTATTGTCGGCATCAGTCGTTATGGTTCGTGCATTCTCTTTAAATAAATACATACATAATGAGAGCAAGGGTCCTGCGTCACCTTAAGTCAAGTCCTATTTTCTTTTTCATATTTCATATTCATGTTCACAGCCGTCTTTATAGGTCAGTCTGTCTGGAGGCTTGATAACTCGTCCAAATCTAGATATATTTACACCGGATGTGGTCTCCCTTGGTGGACTTGCATCCATCACTTGCACCTCTCGAAAGCTCAGCGTTTCTTTATAGCTGCATGATATGGTTCAGTACAGAGGTAGACTCGCGATAAACGGTTTGTGTGGGCCAGCTCTTCTGCATGTTCATCAGTGCTCTCAGACGCTCTCCAGACCAGGCCTGTTCCCAGCGTCCCAGATAACTGACCTAGCCATCATGGCCACGGAACTATTGTTCGAATCTTTCTTCTGAAGACCATTTCTGCGGGCTGCTATGCAGGCCAAAAAGAACACGACAACGGTCAAATCTCTTTAACCAGCGGGACCATTCTTTGTGCTTCGTGAAATTGAACGATTTGGTGGCTTAATTTCGTAACAGAGGCTGGATAGCGATCGATAGCTGGGGCTTCTGTTCTCATTTTTGATGAAAATTAACCTGCGATCAGGCCAATTTTCCGCGCTCCTTACATTCGCTTTATGGGTGTCCGCTAAAAATGGGCCTGATCCAATTCTTCTACGGATTGTCTGCAAATTACAGATCACGTCCAGATTTTGGACGTGATTTTAATGAATCTGATTGGCTGATTCAACAATAGAGCTCCGCCGGAAGTAAAAGCAACTGCGCGTTTCGTGGAGAGTCAAGCGAAATCCGCCATGTTGGAAAGAGGCATTTCTTGTGTTCTTGTTCAACTTTTTTCATCAAAGGTCGATGAAATCAACCTTTTCAGGATTTTTTTTTCGGTTTTTTGAGTATTTTGGGAAGTTAACAAGGCTTACAGTTACGAGGTTACGTTCGATTTTCTGTCCACGAACGACTGGAAGACTTTGAATTTCCGAAGAATACAGCTAAGCTTGTATGTCAGCTATTTACCTACACATGTAGCTGTCTGTTATTTGGGTTTTGTGTGCTTTGCATGTACATGACAGCCTCTGTATTTGACCCTTGTTTCGTGGATGGAAGCCGCTACTTAGGACAAAGGACAGTAAGCAGTTCGAGAATATTGTATATTTTAATGAAGTGAACTAAGCTTTATAAGCTTATTTGTTTCTGCGTGTTTAATATATAAGCTTACTTTTAGTAGTATTCAAAGACATAAGCTTGTTTATGTAAAATTTTTCATTGAATGTATATAAGCTTATTAAGCTTTTGAAACGTACAGTGTAGAACGACTTATATAGCAAAATTGGATAGACAAAAAAAATCGATATTTCTACAATAATAAAGTAAGGGATATATCAAGTTGCACAAAGTTATGGCTATACTGCCTTGAAAAATCCTTATTTGTTGACAGTGGTGTTGTATAAATTGTATAAAACCGAATTATTAAACGACCTGAAATTTATCAAAAGGTGGTTGCTGGACTTTTCACTGACTATATTAATAAGACCACTGATCAGATGAAAATTAACCAACGTAATAAATTTCAATATGAAATTATAAATTCATCGGCTAGGCAGTGGGGTCAACCCCCGGGACAACCAGGGGGATATGTTGTAGCCTGTTCCAGGCATTCAGATAATGAGAGGCGGTACGCCGGTAGGCGCAAGAGCGTGAAGAGTGGGCCCAATCCCGTCGCCACTCCCAATTATCCGAATGCCTGTTACAAGCTAGATTTGTTAGGGAATAGAAGGAGATGGATTTGATTGATTGCCCCTGGGTTGGGGAAAATACTATACTTATTGTAATATAATTATTGGGTGCATTCCATTTGACCAAAACTTCCGGTTTGAAATTCCTGAATGTTCCGACAAGCTTAGAGGTATACCCAAATTTCTGCAACTTTTTTCTGGAATTTTGGGTTGAATGGAAAGTGTCCATGATGTTTTAAGTTCAATGAATAGGGTGGGGGAATTCACAAGTTTGTAAAATCATGGACAACAACGAGTCTGTGATCCGGGAACATATTACCGGTATATATCAGATGAAAACCTTACTATGACTTTCACTGAAATACATATCAATGTAAATCAGCTGTCTCAAGATGTTATTGTTTGATTTACAAATACAATTTTAAAATGATCCCAGACTATCGCCTGGTCATGAATCACTGAGACAAATCCCTCTCTATTAGGGACTGTGCAATAATTATCAGGAGAGGGGGGGAGGGGGTGGAAAATGGGCTTCATGTAGGACAATATTAGGTAATACCCCCCTCCTAAAGGAGTGAATTTAGTTATTGCCCCCCTCTAATCAGTCAGAAATTATGTACGACCCCCCTCCCTCACAGTATACACACACCTTTATACAAATACCCTGCATTTTCTCTACACGCACCTGTAGATTAAAATTTTTATAACAGAAAGAAGAGCTGCTATTACATGTTTAATTGTTGGACATTGCGTCTGGAACAAACACCACCTCCATAGCAATGTACAACATAGCCATAGCAGAAGGAAAAAGAGCATGTGTGTTATTTTCAGGGCTGATGAAGGCCCGAAGTGCCAGAAAATTATTCGGTCCCCACCTAAAAAATAGTTATGGATTCACCAATGTAATATGTACTTGAAATAAAATGTTAAGCCCCCCCCCCCCCCTCTCTTGAGTGAATTATTTTACCTTGAGGCCCCCCCCCCCTATCCTTGCTTTGATATTTTAATTAATGCCCCCCCCCCCCCTCTGGTTTTCCAACCCCCCCCCCCCCCCCCTCCTGGTAATTATTGCACAGTCCCTTACCCATTATATATAGGTGGATATCAGGGGGAATGTTTGTTGAGAAACATCCCCTACCACTGGGTCAAGATTAACTAAGTTTAAAATTCCCCTGGATGTCCCGGGAGTCTACCCAGGGGCAAGCTGATGATGTGCAATTTGCTTTCATTTCTTTTCCACAAAACATTTTTTTGACCATAATAAGACAGTCTTCTGCATCAACAATACTCATCATCAAAACATGTAGGCAACCTCCTGTCTACCTACCTGAGAAATTAAGAATTATCTGACCAGATATTAAATTCTCCGAATTTTCCTGATACCATGAAAAAAAAATTGCTGGCTTTTTCCCGACCTGAAGCAACCATGCAAGAGTAGCTCTACAACTGCATATTAAGTTATTTTTGTTTTAAATCATTAGCAGTGTCCGATCCTGTCAACCCTCATCCAAAATAGAAATTTGACAAGAAATTTGTGTGCAATAATATTATTACACACAAATTTCTGATACTTGGCTAAAAATTCCCTAAAATCCACTGTGTGACCAAGAAAGGAATATGTTTCAAATAAAATAATGGGATTAGGAAAAGGATATTCCAAGAAATCACATTCCTTGATCCAAAGTGGCATATAAACATTTAATAATTATTTTAAAATATGTTTAAAATGCTTTCCATGATTGCTTTACAAATTATCTATCGCAAAATCCGGGCGCAAAATAGTTTTTCCATTCAGTACAAGTCAATGATCTAACAATAAAATCACATCAATCTATTTATTAGTTGCTAAAGAAAATGAAGCACATGCCATCGCGTTGTAGTCGATCGCAACAGCCACAGAGTAGGTTCGATCGATCGATCGAAGATAAGCTTACTATTCCTTCACTTGCCGTGCTGTTTACTCACATAATAGAGAGATTAAGCACCACGTTCAACGGCAAACGGCAAACGTCAGCTTGCACTCGATTTCTTTTACTTTTCCTCCAATCGTTAAATAAATCCATCAGAAAAATTGAAAATAGTTCACACGTTCACGATAAACGCGAAACTACTCACTTTGACGTACAAACGGCAAACGCCAGACGGCCAAAGTGGGATTTTTGCCGTTTGCGGGAAAAACAAACGTGATGCTTAATCTCTCTAATATCTAATAGTCCTTCCTTCTTTCAATACCGGGAAAATTGAAAGATTTGATTTCAAACGTTTTCTCTCGAAACATTCACAACAAAAATGGCGTCCAAAGCTGTTTCGTTCCACGCGTGGAAATCCCGCAT
The DNA here is from genome assembly GCA_029204205.1 of Desmophyllum pertusum. NCBI lineage: Eukaryota > Metazoa > Cnidaria > Anthozoa > Scleractinia > Caryophylliidae > Desmophyllum > Desmophyllum pertusum. The sequence goes on along the minus strand of MU826843.1, from coordinate 387,709 downwards.
TCTCGCGAGTGTCGCGTATCGGAAGTAATTTTGATTGGCTATTTAGAAGTCATGTCAATCAATGTCAATCCATCACGAAAAGGGGGCGGAAGGCATTTCGTTAAGGAATTGTGTCAGGCGTTAATTTTTCAGCGCGACCACGTAAAGACGAAGAGTAAAAGAGAGTGCGGAAAAATTCGCCTGATACTCAGGTTAGATGAAAATTGACGGCGAGAGCTTTTGAGGAGACTGTAATGAAGACGGGGCAGATACATCGAGGAACGTAGACTACGTTTTTGCTTTCTGACACCATATTGTGTTGCCGAAAAAGCTTTAGCGCTGGACGCAAAATAAGTGATGTCGATCCTCCAAGGAGGTTTAATCAACTAAATCAAAATATCTTAAATATTACACTGAACTTTCTAGATGCGTGACTAAGCTAAGCTGGATTGCATTACACAACAGGAATGGCTCAGGAATGGAGGGATCTCAAAGTAATGCCGAGTGTCGACGTTTTTCAGTTGCACGGAAAAATGTTATGTGGGCGTTAAGCGGGGAATTTGGGAATATGTAGACGGCCCCTTAATCCACCACTCACGCAATAATTTACTTTGGACAACCGCTGGTTTTCTTTCTTAGCTTCTTGACTGAACTCGACCGAAGCGAGAAACAAGAAAGAACATAGGCTCCTATGGAGAATTGTCTCGTGCCGTTCACGTAAGACATTGGATGAAAGTGCAGCGAACATGCAATAAGTTTTTGCGGTAAAAAAAGACCAATCTCTCAAAACGAGACTTATTATAAGGGCCTGTTTACATGGAGGCCGGGTCACCCTCCTAGCCGGGCTAAAACATAGCCCGCCTTTACATGGGCGGGCTATTAGGGCGGGCTATCATATAGGCGAACTATCTTTTTTTGGCGGGCTCTTGTTTTGGCGGGCTCATATTTTGGCGGGCTATTTTTATTGCAACGGCGCGATTTATTTACGCTTAAAAGCACTACATAACAAACATTGCAGGAAGAAGAAAGGCTATAGCGTCGAGTTTGCTGTTTTTATCGCTTGTTCCGCCATTTTAGCGGGTTTTCAAGTCAACAGAGATAGCCCGCCTAGGAGGGTGACCCGGGTTGACCGTTTACATGCAGAAAAGATAGCCCGCCTAGCCGGGTCACCCTGGCAAGCAGACAGGGTGACCCGGGTAGGCGGGCTATCTTTTCTGCATGTAAACACTTCAGTGTGCTTTGTAAAGAAATGTATGAAAAGTTGGCCCTCCCAGGGTAGCCCGGCTAGGAGGGTGACCCGGGTACCCGGGTCACCCTCCCTCCATGTAAACAGGCCCTTAATAAAACTGATGACAAATTACCGACAAAACACTAAAATCTTACCGAAATAAACCAAGAGGAACCCCAACTAAAATAATTTCACATGTTCTAAAATGACTTTGCCGCTTACGAAATTTACTGTTTAGTCGCGCAATCCACATCTATTAAAACACAAGCTCAATCTTTGCGATCTAGCTATTGATTTCTCTTTTTTCAATACCATCTATACATATGAAAATGCTAAATAAAGTTGCTTCAGTGTTATGATCAAAACCCCACTTCAAATATCTGCCGTATACAACACCCTTTTCTCTCAACGCGTGAAAACCCCAATGAAATTCCCCGAGAAATTCTACACAGGAGGCTAAATGAGTCTTTCTTTTTTTTTTTAATTTTTAAAGCCAGTATTATTATTATCTACAAACAACATGGTTTACCTCAAAAAAGGACACTTTAATTAACTTTTCCTGAACAGACACTTCAAACATCAACCAAATGTTGAACTTTCAAATGCTTTTCCCGGAATTTATTTAAAAACTAGGAATTTCATTATGAAAGTGATTACTGGCGAAAGTTCAATTCACCATTTCAATACTGATATTGTAGATACATATCAAGTCTCATTGTATTAGATATGTGGACTGAGCGCTGCGTCTCGCCGCGTTCAATGTACTTTCCCCGGGCTGCTTACAATTAAAGGAAAAATGCCCGGAAATTTCGGTTGAAAATTAGTACAACTACATAACAGCGTTCAACAGCGTATTCAACGTTCAACAGTCAGTATTAAAACGTACAATCATACAAAGTACCAGATGTACTTTCCTTATCTCTAAAAAAGCTAAACAAAAGATTTGCAAAATCACGAGCTAAATGAATGCGCGTGACGTCAAACAACAATGTAGTCGCGCATTGCGAATAAACGTGATCATCGTGATGTTACATAATCGAACAAGAAGCTTTAAGAGTGAATGTCCCTTATAATCGAAGAAAATTGAAAAATTCGCGGACATGGTCAAAAATCGATTTGGCTCATATTTTGTCTGTGGGAAGCTTTATATACTAGACAAAACGAAATGAGGTTAGATTTTGAAATATCTATTTTAACGGGAATAAACCGCAATCTCGTTCCCAGAGGCCGCGATCCTTTTGGTCAGCACCAAGGAATCACGGACTCTGGAATATTCTGGGCGCTTGAATTTTTTTGAATTTTTTGATTGGCTGTTGAAACACAATGGATTTGAATCGGAAGTGAACCCAAAATCAAAGATGGCGGACGTAGGCAGTAGTCGTCTCTGGAATTTACAAGGAGAATGTGGCAATCCAAAACCATCCGATGGATGTTTTGGTTGGAAAATCAGTTGGAGAATATACCGTTGCAGATTTGAAGAAGGTTACCGGCGTGAAAATCACGTTCGTGACCTCTTTCAGTGGCAAGTCGGCGGTGAGTCGATCACACAAAACTCACCTTTAATCAAGTAACAAAGTAACAAAGAGAAAACAAGTCAACAGCTTGTGGTAAACACTTGTACTGCCGACAGCTGAATCATCTCAGTTGGTGATCGCAGTTCCGCCGGGATTATTTACTCGGAAACTGCAGGCTATATCGAAAGGACTGTACATGTACACACTAGCTAGCAGTAGATGAATGTTGCACCGGCGTTTTCGTATGAAATATGTGGTTGCGATTGTATTTTAAATACCCTTCAGTTTACACGTGGATTTCCCTTGTACAGAGTTTATACAGCAGTACGTGGGTTAAAGTGAGTGGATAATTAAATTACAAACTATTTATTCTGGTGGTCTTTTCTTTTGTTTACGCCTCTAGTTGCATGTTTAATAAGCTTTACATCCATGGAGAATTGTCTTATGCAAATAATTTGAGTTATACCAAAAATGATTTGAACATATATGATAAATTGATTTTGTACCTGTCTAAATTTACATGAGAAATATAAATTGTTATCATATAAAAGTGACGGGGGTGATCACTGTATCTTTTAGGGGTTAAAATTTGTGGTTTAATACCACTTAGGGGTGTTGAAATCTAAAATTACTACCGTTATAGTTACTACGGTACCTTTTAGGGTTAAGCCGGGAAAAAAATATATGACAAAAACTATTTTTGTCTTAGAAATGGCACCTCTTGGGGGTGAAATTGAATTTGAGTCACAACCACAAAACAAGATTTTGGGACCTTTAGGGGGTTCTTTTCAAAATTTCCGACGATCACCCCATCACTTTTATTTGTGACTCCCACCTCATAGTCAAGAAACACTGATGTCTAGATCTAGATTCGTAGAGACCTTGTTACTTGTATATGGTTCAGGAGCAAATGTTGATGTGCTGGAAAACTGACCAGAAATTATTGCTGACCACTGTTTGTATATCTAGAAAAAAATTATTGAGATTTATACCCTGGGGTTGAAAATCATGCTTTGTTACATATTATGATATTATCTTAGGGTGTGTTTTCAAAGTAAAACCCAAATAAACAGAACTTGAAAATTATTATTATTATTAATTAATTAATTTTTTTTTCTTCTGGCATGTGGCCCTTGGTTGGACTGTATCACTCATCAATAAAACAGTCTAAATTGGCTTTTAGGGTAAAAATAAACTTGAGCCCCACAAATGGATTATGGTACCTTTCAGGGGTATTTCCAAAATTCTGACAAGTATCCCTGGCCTGTCACTCTTATATGGGAGCCTGTCACAGGTGGTTGTAGTCCTGACTGCACAATGCAAAACACAGTTCATTAAAGCTAAGTCTGGTTTCAAGAAAGAAAAACTGAAAAATGTTGGATAATAAATCTCTTTTAGTGTGTAGATTTGCTGTACATTTTTACTTGACATTTGTAATTTGTCTCACCCTACACCTCACTAAAATACAGCAAGACTATTATTGAAATGATTTCATGGAACAATCTCAGACAAAAATTATATTCAATCACCCTGTTTTCCCAGCATATCTCTCTGCTCAGCCCTGAGGGTCTATAGCCAGAGAGGCTACTGATACATGTATTATTCTCAAGAATTATTCAATGATCTACTATAGATAATTTTATGGCAGAAGGCTACAACCCCCATCACATTTGGTTGAAACACATACAAAACCTTCAAATAATAAGCAGAACAACTACTAAATACTTGTCTACACCCCCTTCCAATGTTGGAAAATGGCAAAATGTACTCGTGTGTTCGTTCTAAAGTGTTTTATCAACATTGCACAGGGGTGGGGAGGGGCAAAATGTGTCAGCAAAACCAAAGCGTTTCAACAAATATGATGAGGGTTGTAGGCACAGTCGTGCCAAATGATAAATGTTTTGATCTTTGGATCCAAACATCCAGATTCAAGTCTGGCAAGTGTCCTTGTGTTGTGTTCTTGGTCACAAACGTGCCTATCTCTACCAGTGTTTCAGTCAAATAATTTTAAAGTCTGGGCATCCACCTTGTATACCCAAGCATATACTATAACCTTAGTATATCGACTTGTGGACGGTCCTTTATAGGATTTGCAACTCAACTATGTAAATGTAATAAAGAAAGGAAGATGGTATATAGATGTGTATGTGCATGCAAGCCTGGATCTACCAATGACAACCCTAGTTTGGAAACCCAGGGCAAATAATTGGGGCAGGAGGAAGATAAAACAGGCGACATTTTGTACACACAGATTTCGTCCATTTTATCTTCCTCCTGTCACAATTATCTGTTTAAATAGAAACCATGCTTCAAGTGAATTTAATTTTCTGCGACTACCTGATTTGACTCGGCCATTTGGCTGTCAACTTCTGATTTCATCGAACAATTTTTCATCTGACAACATACATTGTGTACTCATGTTGCATATACAAACCGACATACAATGTAGTTCACACTTGATGACTCAAATGAAATATATTTATTGTCAGGCAAGACTAATTATATAAATTTGTAATAAGTTATTGTCAATGAAAATTTGTTTAACAACAACAATTATTTTGCTAGCACATTTACTGGCTAGAATTCGTATCAATTCTTTGATATTTTTTCATGCTTAGCAGTGACAATACAAATGAACTTACAAAATTAAATGAAAATAAATAAAATAAATTATAAACTATATCTGACGAAGAATTACAGTAAAAATGCAATTAATAGAAGTTTTGCCTTTTACATTTCTAAATAATTTTACATGTACTGTACATGCAACTCTTTACTCTTCACAAACAAGCAGAGGTAGCCTTGGCTACTCAGGACGAACATTATTTAACCAAAACTAAAAGCCCATCTACTTAATTTTCGCCTAAAATCGTGGGTATCCTGCAGGCTGGTAACTTTCACGATGTATTCCAGAACTTTCTGCTGGCTCGCATTCGGTATGGAAAAATCAAACACGAACGCATCATCATCTGATATCATTCATTGAATTGGTCAGACTGTATCGAGTATAAAGACAGCAAAAACAGCATATTCTAGTCAATTAGAAAATTGAATGCCTCATCGAGCTTTGGTAGACGTAACGCGTTGTTGTCTTTTATAGTTCTCAATCCGTACGCGTAACAAAGGATTCTTGACAAAGATTTGAGGTCTAAATACCCGATCGATGTAACATCAACTGCAGAAGCTGCCGCCATTATAAACAAGAGAGCCACAATCAGTTACAGCGGTTGCTCTCTCTACGCATATTCAGAACACATTTATTCATGCTGACCAAAAGGATCGCGACCGCTGGGAATGAGATCGCGCACGCGCACAAGCAGACCGGAACCAAGGATCCTTGGTTCCGGTTTTTGAATCGCCCAGAGCCGTTGGGCGTTTCTGTCACCGCTGACCGAAACGCGCTGGCTCTGGGGACGAGATTGGAATAAACCGTTGAAAACCGACTGAGGGTGAAAAGCTCAAGTTTCACCTTCTGCGAACTCGAAATTATGCAGTTTTCAGGCAGTTCTCATACGAACTAAAACGTAACAGCAGAACTTATCCAGCTATATATACATAGTGTGGGACTTCCTTTATCGAGATATAGTGATATTTTTGGTCTCGTGTTATTTCTGAAGGAACCACATCCCGATTATGAGACGACATCTTCGGCCTTTCGTAAACAAGCCAAGGGCGGCTCAAATTAGCTTGGCAAAAAGCATGTGGTAGTGTCTCAAAATTTCTAAAAATATTTCCAGCGACTCTAGAAGAATAGTTCTATACGATTCTGGTCTTATTTGTTTGGGATCTTCTGCTATTTTAATATAAAGACTGACCAAACTCGACCTAAATTACAAATGACGCCATGTTGAAACGATTGACATCAGAATTTATCGCTTTGTAATCAAGTAATTGTTTTGGCCAAATATATCCCCATTGATGCTTAGAATCAATAGAAACGTATAGATGATGTTTATAATTAGACTGACTCTAGATATACCGAGATATATAAAATAATTTCGACTATACATACCTTGCAAATCGCGCCATAATTACGGTGAATTACTCTAGCTCATCAATTCCCGATTGGTCTTTTGCCATACTACAGTCCACTTCACATTCACTCGGCATAAATTATATTATTTGCATCCATATATAAGAAAAACTCTATGTTGTCTTCATAATCAGTTTCGAATATACTGAGAAACAAACTGAGTGGAGGGCTCGTCGAGTGACTGAAATCCGATCGAGTGACTGAAATCCGATATGCGTGATCTCAACGGCAGTAACAAACTTACTGTCACGCAACCCTTCAGTTCGGCTTTATCTCAGTTACAGTTCTTTTTCATAACGCTTGATCAACTGATAATTTCTTGCTGACTGGCAGTTAACGGGAAGAGCAGGCGCACTCTTTAACAAATTCTGTCAGTCGTGCAATAAATTCTTTTTTCCATTTTTGAGCTGAAATGTCAGTAATATCCACCCCGAGGTCGATGCAAATTCTTCTTAGCATAGCAACACTTAAAGATTTTAGTTTCTTTCTTTTTACAAGTTCACAGATATTACGATCGGACGATACAATAGGATGCTCATGGAGAGCCACATCCCTCATGACATTTGCATACAGAGCAGAGAGGCGAATCTCGGCTTCAGCTGAAGTTTCGTTCTCGTCCGTGCTAACTTCACGGGGGTCTGTGCCTACTAATCGTTTCTTTGCTGAAAGACGGCAAAAGAAACCAGCTATCTGTTGTGATGTTAGTACTGTACAGCTCCGCAAATGATCACGGGACCGCAAATGATCCCAAACCGCAAATGATCCCCAAATTGGACCGCAAATGATCCCGAACCGCAAATGATCCCGAACCGCAAATGATCCCGCTAAAAATTGAAGAATGGCGTGGACGGTGGACCCGATTTTTTCCCTTTTGAATATCTTTCCCAAGAACTGAAACCGTGCACGCTAGACATTTTTATCTAGTTACCTGGTCACTAATGACGGAAGTGATCGATTTTTTTTCATGCATTTATGCAGATTAATTTTAGTAAAAACATAAATTCAAATCATTGAACTAACGCGAGATATCAAAAAAATAGTTTAAATCGATAATGTGTTTTTTTGGTTTTCGCGGTAAAATTCATCCTCGTCTAGAATTATTGCAGACTTACACAAGAGTTAACACCGCATGTTATATTGTTTTCGCGTCACCAAGATTCATTTATCTAATTCTGTGCCATGAAACAAGCTAGACATGGAAATTGACACCCGTTAGAGCAAACTACTTCACGAAATCGGCAAGTAACATTTCCGGTGAATTCTATTTCATGCTGTTTTGGCGGCATGACTGCATGATGAAGTGTGAAAACTGTGAATTTTTTTTTCCAGGCTCCTATTTTAAAAAAAACAAGAGGAGAACTCTAAGAACTCTCATCGGGACGGCCATAAGGTGGCCGCTTATAGGGGCTTATTATAGGGGTTTTCATTTACATATTGACAATTATAGTTTCGGTACTTTGATAACGGCCACTTAAAACTGAAAGCGCGGTTGCTGTCGCACGGTGATTGACATCCGATGTCGAAACCAAAGGTCATCTGAACCGTCAAGGAGTGTCACCTCAGTTATCAATGTCATGCGAGGTAGCTGCTTCTCCCATGTGCTTGCAGTGTGAAAATGGCTAAATTGCTCCTTCTCGTGCTTACATTTGCATTATTGAGAGTGATTTTAGGAGCCTAGCCTATTCCAGGCGTTCGGATGTTTTTTCGCGTCGCTCCTCCACTATCCGAACGCCTGGAACAGGCAATTAGCAGCCTGAAAAAAATTCACAGTTTTCACACTTTATCAAAGCGGGCCGAGTGTTAAATTCACCAGAAATGTTATTTGCCGATTTCGTGAAGTAGTTTGCTGTAACGGGTGTCAATTTCCATGTCTAGCTTGTTTCATGGCGCAGAAAACGAACCGTCTTTAATCTCGAAATTTATAGATAAATGAATCTTGTTGACACGAAAACTAGGCTCGATTTCCGTCGCTAAATATTCAAAATGGAAAAAAATCGGGTCCACCGTCCACGCCATTCCTCGATTTTTAGCGGGATCATTAATTTTGCGGTTCACTCTGGGGATCATTTGAGGTTCGGGATCATTTGCGGTCCAATTTGGGGATCATTTGCGGTCCAATTTGGGGATCATTGGCGGTCGGCGATCATTTGCGCGGTCCCGGGATCATTTGCGGAGCTGTACAGCTCCACAAATGATCCCGGGAATATTATGAATAATCATATTCTGAAGTTTGAAACGATTTAGACAAAACGTCGCCGAGATATTCGACTTTGAAAACGCCCTTTTTTTTTCGCTTCCACAACGGAAGAGTGTCGGAAATGGGAAACTCACCACATATGACGTCACATACACGCGCGAGTCCGCAAGAAGAGCGGGAATTGAAATTCTGCAGTTTCAAAACATCAACAAATGTGGTGTTTTGTGCTGCTTTTTAAACTGTAGCAACTGTTCAAAAACGTCACTTAAAAAGTGAATTCACATTCCTATAAACTATTTCGCGATTATTCCAACACGTCCAGGAGCTGAATTCACAGGCACAGAGTTCAAGTGCAGATAGAGAAAGGAAAATTCACCGTCGTGTGTTTCACGTTTCTCCATAATACCGTGAATTTGGTCATTTGACGTTGTTGTTTTGGCAGAGGACGGCAAAGAAATGTACTGACTAAATGCAAAATGCACGTGCGGAGCAATTGTACTACTAATTAAATCTATTGTTTTGTGACGTTCTCGTTTCCGTCGCCCGTTGTCGTGTCAGTTTAAGGTCCCTAATCAGGCGTAAGCTTTTTTACATTCCCTAACGACGAGAAGAGATGCAAGGATGGATGAGATTAATTAATTTGTTGTATTTGAGCATTTTCAAAGGAGATGTCAAGGTCTTCATCCATTTTCGTCAATACCGGCTATGGAATAATCTCCGAACAAACCCAGAACACTTGACCCAAGCAAATTACAAGCTTCAAACACGCGCGAAAACACGAGCGAAAACACGCGTGAAAATAAGATCACCACATATGACGTCACAAAAACATACATTCGTTTCCATTCCAAGCGCGGTCATTTCTGGTTCGTTTTCGTTCAGCCGTCGGAAATTCTCGGAATTGTCCATTTTGTCCCTTTTAAGCGCCACAAATCAGCATACATACATACATACATACATACATACATACATACATACATACATACATACTTTGTTGACTTTCCCCAAGGGGGCATTTCAAAGATAATTTTTTCTCAAATATCCCGTATCCCTATAACCCCTAATGTGGCCTCATTAGGGACACTGTGCAATAATTACCAGGAGGGCGGGGGGGGGGGGGGGGGGGGGGGGGGGGGGGGGGGGGTGGAAAACCAGAGGGGGTGGGGGGCATAGAGTAAATTCAAAGCAAGGAGGAGAGGGGGGGGCCTCAAGGTAAAATAAGTCACTCAAGAGCGGTGGGCCTTAACATTTTATTTCAAGTACATATTACATTGGCGAATCATACCCTATTTATAAGGTGGGACCGAAAATAACACATATGCTCCTTTCCTTCTGCTATGGCTCTGTTGTTCATTGCTACGAATGTAATGTTTGTTCCAGACGCGGATGTCCAACAATTAAACATGTAGTAGGAGCTCTTCTTTCTGTTCTAAGATTTTAATCCACAGGTGCGTGTAGAGAAAATGCAGGGTACTTGTATAAAGGTATGTGTGTGTGGTGTGTGGGGTCGTACATAATTTCTGGACTGATTAGAGAGGGGGGGGGGGAATAACTAAATTCACTCCTGTAGGAGGGGGTATTACCTAATATTTTCCTACATGAAGCCCATGTTCCCAACCCCCCCCCCCCCCTCCTCCTGATAATTATTGCACAGTCCCTTACTGACATTTTCAGCTCAAAATGGAAAAAGGAATTTATTGCACGACTGACAGAATTGTTTGGTCAAGAGTACGCCTGCTCTTCCCGTTAACTGCCAGTCAGCAAGAAATTATCAGTTGATCAAGCGTTATGAAAAGAACTGTAACTGAGATAAAGCCGAACTGAAGGTTTGCGTGACAGTAAGTTTGTTACTGCCGTTTGTAGATCACGCATATCGGATTCAGTCACTCGATCGGATTTCAGTCACTCGACGAGCCCTCCACTCAGTTTGTTTCTCAGTATATTCGAAACTGATTATGAAGACAACATAGAGTTTTTCTTTATATATGGATGCAAATAATATAATTTATGCCGAGTGAATGTGAAGTGGACTGTAGTATGGCAACAAAGACCAATCGGGGAATTGATGAGACTAGAGTAATTCACCGTAATTATGGCGCGATTTGCAAGGTATGTATAGTCGAAATTTATTTTATATATCTCGGTATATCTAGAGTCAGTCTAATTATAAACATCATCTATACGTTTCTATTGATTCTAAGCATCAATGGGGATATATTTGGCCAAAACAATTACTTGATTACAAAGCGATAAATTCTGATGTCAATCGTTTCAACATGGCGTCATTTGTAATTTAGGTCGAGTTTGGGTCAGTCTTTATATTAAAATAGCAGGAAGATCCCAAACAAATAAGACCAGAATCGTATAGAACTATTCTTTCTAGAGTCGCTTGGAAATATTTTTAGAAATTTTGAGACACTACCACATGCTTTTTTGCCAAGCTAATTTGAGCCGCCCTTGGCTTGTTTACGAAAGGCCGAAGATGTCGTCTCATAATCGGGATGTGGTTCCTTCAGAAATAACACGAGACAAAAATATCACTATATCTCGATAAAGGAAAGTCCCACACTATGTATAATATAGCTGGATAAGTTCTGCTGTTACGTTTTAGTTCGTATGAGACTGCCTGAAAACTGCATAATTTCGAGTTCGCAGAAGGTGAAACTTGAGCTTTTCACCCTCAGTCGGTTTCAACGGTTTATTCCCGTTAAAATGGATATTTCAAAAATCTAACCTCATTTCGTTTTGTCTAGTATATAAAGCTTCCCACAGACAAAATATGAGCCAAATCGATTTTTGACCGTGTCCGCGAATTTTTCATTTTCTTCGATTATAAGCGGACATTCACTCTTAAAAAGCTAAACCGGGGCAAATAAAATTTTTCCTAGCTTTATTTTATTTATTTTTATTTTCATACGTTTCTTTAAAATGTCGGTGACAAAACTAACAGGGTCTGGAAGGGTTCGTGCATGATCCGGGAATTGGCTGAAATTGAGCGTGTGATTCGAGAAAACAGCTGAAAATCAGCCGTGATTTTGGGAATTTTTTAGGGCCTGTGACGCGTGATCTGCTTTACAGTGTAATTCTTTGGCCGTGATTCGTGATTTCAACAGATAAATCAGATATATTTTCGGGAAAATCCAAATGTTGTGATTGTTTGTCAACATGTTTCATCGCATTAGTGTGTGTTATCTGTCAAATACTGCCTGTCTGCCTTCGTGTCCCATATGAGAATGAAATTCAATCTTTATATCAGAACAACTTGAAACTCTGAGCGCACGATCGCACATGGCCGCAGAGCTCAACCTACAGTGAGCAGAGCCCTTTCATCTTATTTTAAGGATAACATTATTAACAGTTCTCCTGTAAAAAGTGATTCAATTCAAGTTAATTTGTAGCTTTGGAAGACCCTATATAAAACGCTTTCAAGAAACACCAGCTTATACGGAAAGACTGCATGAGTTTGGTGTGCATGTTGGTTGCCCCTCAGAGGGACACCAACATGCATGGCGTCCTCCATACTGAGCTCTATAAATTGGTGTGGAACATTTGCACCAATAACTCGAGTACGGAATACTGCCACAGACCAAGAGTTGGACTGATTCCTTATTTATTTATTAATCTATGTCATGTCAATTCCTTGACTTCATTCATTGGAATAGCCTGCGGAGCAAGCTCTCTGGGGGGTTTTGGGGGTGGGGAGGCGGGAAGTGAGGCGGGAAGTGAAGTGAAAGAGAGCTTGCACTGATGTCTCAGAGTTTTGAATATCTGCGCTCAAAAATCGACGCGAATGCTGATTGGTGGAAATTAATTAATTGATGACGTCTTCTTCGCAAACATGACGCTTTTTAGTGTTTATCACTCATGCAGACAAATTATTTCAGGTATTTTGGAAGTAAACTTCGAAGGGGCACGTACTAAATTTTTTTTCTGCTTCAGCGCTTTGAAAAATGCTTTCCAAAGAGATCCTCTCTCGAGTCAAAATGGTCCGGGTAGTTCCGAGAAAACATTATTTTCGTAGGCAGACATGCCAGCTCTGGGAAATACTACACACTGGCTTTTGTAATTAAATATGCAAAATCTTGCAACAGAAACTTCAGAGCGGAATTTCTAACAAACGGGTAACAAATATTCTAGCTTCTGTCCTGCGCTTGAAACCCCTATCGATAGAGACATTTTTTGATTCGATCGCTTTAGTACTTTTCGAGAAACGACTTTCGAGCGAGTGAGATCGAATACAAGGCATTGCGTTACGTAGAAAATTGAGATGACCACAAAAGTTCAATTGACCAAATTTTGACAGCTCAAACAGCTGGAAACGGCGGGGGGTTTTTGAAGGGCGGCATTCAAAATGTGAGACATTAATGCAAGCTCTCTTTCCCCGCTCTTTCTCTTTTCCCCAAAAAACGCCAAGAGAGCTTGCTCGCAGGCTATCATTGGAACGGTTTCGATTTTTTTTATTTATGGCGTGACAGTGAAAACCGAGAATACACTATCTTTAGCACGTAAACAGCATCGGACGCAAAGGTCAAATTATTATAAGATACGTTTCTAAAGTATTTTATTGCTAAGCTCAGGATTTAAATTTTCCGCACTTGCTAAAAGAAATTCGTCTGTTTTTAAGATAAGAGAATTTATATTTAGGTGTTCCCGGTTGGGGTTAGCCGAGTGGGGTACGGTGTGGAAAATCCAATTCCTTGAAATTGTCAAGAAATGAACCGAAGCATAGTACTTTACTCGCATACGCGTCTTTGTTAACCATCAGGGCCTGGTTGTTCAAAGGATGGATAGCGCTATCCACCGTATAAATCACTATCCAGTGGATAGCGTAGTTTGTTTTGTTGACACTTATCCACTGGATAGTGATTTATCCGGTGGATAGCGCTAACCACCCTTTGAAACAACCGGGGCCTGAATGCTAGTTACACACTGACGGATAACAAAATGGCTCTATAAGCTTCTATACAAACTCCCTTCAAGTAAACTCAATACGCTTATAAACTTCACGGTTTTCTAGGGGCAACGGCTAAATCAACTCTTCAAGCGATGGCCTGGATGGCTCGTGCCCCGTTCAGCCCGGCGTTCAGCGCACGAAAACGATAGCGGTTCAACTATAACACTCTGTCCAACGTCTTCTCGTAACCGGGCTGAAGTTGTCTGCCAATTCACTGCCAATTGTCTGCTGCCAATTCGCCCTCTAGAAGTACACTGCCAATTCGTTTCTCTTCTAGATGTTATGAAATTGGTTCAATCATAAGTTAGCTGACCTTGCACGAATACCAAAAATGTCATTTGCGCACATGCGCGGCAGAACAACACAAATGCGCAATCATGAATTAACTGCAACAAAGTCGGGCGACTCTGTCCGAAAGCACGCATAATCTTGAACATACGTGCAGTAATAACTCTTGGAGTAAGCTATCAGTAATTATCAATACTAATTTTATGGAATCCTCATACAATGCATATTTCATCTCTCGATATTAGAATCACATCTCTTCACTTTTGATTGGATTATATTCTCCTAAACATGGTAGCATACCTCAATATGGCCGCCATCTTGTCACGTTACTGCAACTTTTTGGGATTGAATAACATTTTTATTGTACTTCAACAGTTAACAAATGAATATTATATTAATCTACTGTCGCACCCAACTCCATCTCTCGATATTAGAATCCCATCTCTCCGCTGTTCGATAGGATTATATTCTCCCAAACATCGGTGACATGGCCGCCATTTTTGTCACGTACAGCAACTTTTCGGACTTTAGGATTGAATAACATTTTTAATTTCTTTCAACAGTTAACGAAGGGATATTATATTAATCTACTGTCGCACCCAACTCCAATCTCTCGACATTAGAATCCCATCTCTCCGCTTTTCGATAGGATTATATTCTCCCAAACATCGGTGACATGGCCGCCATTTTGTCACGTACAGCAACTTTTCGGACTTTTAGGATTGAATAACATTTTTAATTTTCTTTCAACAGTTAACGAAGGGATATTATATTAATCTACTGTCGCACCCAACTCCATCTCTCGACATTAGAATCCCATCTCTCCGCCTTTTCGATAGGATTATATTCTCCCAAACATCGGTGACATGGCCGCCATTTTGTCACGTACAGCAACTTTTCGGACTTTTAGGATTGAATAACATTTTTTAATTTTCTTTCAACAGTTAACGAAGGGATATTATATTAATCTACTGTCGCACCCAACTCCATCTCTCGACATTAGAATCCCATCTCTCCGCTTTTCGATAGGATTATATTCTCCCAAACATCGGTGACATGGCCGCCATTTTGTCACGTACAGCAACTTTTCGGACTTTTAGGATTGAATACATTTTAATTTTCTTTCAACAGTTAACAAATGAATATTATATTAATCTACTGTCGCACCCAACTCCATCTCTCGATATTAGAATCCATCTCTCCGCTGTTCGATAGGATTATATTCTCCCAAACACGGTGACATGGCCGCCATTTTGTCACGTACAGCAACTTTTCGGGACTTTAGGATTGAATAACATTTTTAATTTCTTTCAACAGTTAACGAATGGATATTATATTAATCTACTGTCGCACCCAACTCCATCTCTCAACATTAGAATCCCATCCTCTCCGCTTTTCGATAGGATTATTATCTCCTAAACATCGGTGACATGGCCGCCATCTTGTCACGTTAATGGCAACTTTTCGGAATTTCGGATTGAATGACATTTTTAATTTTCTTATTAATCTACTGTCGCACCAACTCCATACTATCCATATTATGAATCCCATCTCTCCTCTGTTCGATAGGATTATATTCTCCCAACATCGGTGACATGGCCGCCATTTTGTGACGTACAGCAACTTTTCGGACTTTTAGGATTGAATAACATTTTTAATTTTACTTTCAATAGTTAACGAAGGGATATTATATTAATCTACTGTCGAACCCAACTCCATCTCTCGACATTAGAATCCCATCTCTCCGCTGTTCGATAGGATTATTCTCCCAAACATCGGTGACATGGCCGCCATTTTGTCACGTACAGTAATGTGTCGCACAACCGCCATCTACAAAATTTCAAATTTACTCAATTTTTCCTCTGGTACTTGTACTATTTTATTTTTTCTATTCATAGAGCTTTAATAATGTCTCTTTGCCACATGTTACAACTTTTGTTTTCGTCCAATAGCTAGTTGTCAACTTCTAGCGTTATTTGGAGTAACCCAAGTGATTGCTGCGAAGCAGACTATCCAAAGCCCCATTTCTCTCTTTTTCAGTTGAATCCACTGCGGTGCTGCGGTGCTTACGAAACCATTCGCGATGCACAACAGGTAAAAACATGTAGTTGGCGTTAAGTTTAGCGTGACTTATTTCTTTCTGAAGACCCTCCTGGGCGTCGCCTGCTTCCTTTGGATGTGGTAGGGTTGGTATTCCTCCGCTTTGCCCTTTCGACCAAACTTTCCCATTTCAAACCGTAGGGAGTGCGTGTTGGTTTCTCCTCTCCGAGAGCGATACCTGTGGCCTCTAAATAGTCACATCCTGGAGATCCATTACGAGTTTGGTAATGGCCCTAGATCGTGCCACAAAACATGACTCACGTAGGATATATGATTGGAATGGTTTTTCGGCAGGTCATAATCCAAAAGGATGTTTCTTTTATCAAAGGCTCAAATTTGATTTTTGAACCAGTCTGGCGTTTAATGGATGGTTTTGTTTCCGATTGAAAAAGATCGTGTACGAAATGCAATATTTTATCTATTACCGGAAATGAAACACTCCGTCCCCAGAAGCATTGTCTCTAGTTTTTTGAACGAGTAAAGGAAACCACCGAATAACAAGTAGGTCTGATGACGTTCTAAATGCGGTGGGGGCAATTCTTCTGAGAACGGTGTGTTTGGCGATAGACAATAGGTAATCACGCATGCCAGCAACTCTTTCTTGGGCTTCTTTGATGGATGGGGTAAAGCGGAATTCTTCTTCTACGTCCATCTCATTTATTTCTTCTGCTTCCTCTTGACTTCCGTCATCAACTAAGCGTTTGAGTCGGTCTATCGCGATCTCAAGTGGTCTTTAACGGCGCCAGCGCCAGTTTGGAGCTTCTCTGTTGGCTTCAAGTGAAGCCGCGCAGCTGTCAATGTCACTAAAAGGAAAAATAGTACAAGTCTTTAGCAGCCGTTTCCCACGCTCTCAGTTCGTTATTTGGAATGGATGTTTTTTTTCCAAAAGTAATAGTAAGAAATTGCGCACAAACAGATAGGCAACTCACATTCCTCTACGCTTGGACACAGTGGCGCTTTCCCTTTGGAAACTTTGCTTAGTTTCCTGAGCTACAAATTTAAATAGACTACATGAGAACGAGCAAAAATTTATTGACTAAAACTTTGTTCAAGTCTTCAAAATTCGTTTTACTATGGCTTACATCAACTCCTGCTGTAAAATTTCGTAAGCCATTTGAAGCCTTAGCTCAGGGATATCCACCTACAAAGGAAAGGAAAATTGTAAGATATAGACCTTATTCATAAATGGTGGCCGATTAATTATTCTTTTACAGCTGTTTCGAGAAAGGTTGTCGGAAGAAAGTGAACGCGAACAATCCCGAAAGGTATTGTGGGTAGTTTTAAGTTCACGGTTCCTTGACTTCAGCATTTCAGGGAAATCTGAGAAAATGGCACGAGACGCCATGGGCGTATGTTTACGAATGCTAAAAGAAAGCAACAAAAGTAGGTTCGACAGCTACAGTGTCAGGAACGTACATTGCCGATCATTTCCCAGATTACTTTTCGGGATTGTCGCGTACGCTTTTTCCGACAGCCTATCTCGAAACAGCTGTATATTCATGCTAATCAGCCTCCCTAGCCTCGTTAGTATGTGCAAAATTCAAAAGAATTTTTACTCTACAATGATTAGCATGAATATAAAAGAATAATTAATCCACCGCCATTTATGAAAAAGGTATATACCAAGACGATACGGGAACCGTATTGAACAAACTCTGGTAATCAGGATACCGCGAGTGCGTTTTGTTTGCCACGCACTAACTGTTCTCATTATACTGATAATTATCATTATATAAAAATGATGAGCATTAACTAATGAAATACTTAGATTAACATTCTGAGGAAGCGTAGATGAAAGTATCATTTTTACCTGTGAAAAAGAAATCCCTTGTCCAAGAATAATGCAGAGAACATACTGTGGAATATATAACATCAACTGTTACTTTCACATGAGGTTTCTAACGGTCGCGAAAGCAGGCGGCAGGTGAAAATATTTAGAAACCACACAACGTTTTTGATTTGTGAAGAAGACATGTTTCGACACTTCCTTTTTTAGTTGCTCTCACCTGACCTGTTATCACTAATTCTGGATACTATGCTTTCCTTCAGTTATTCATCTGGCCGTTTTTAAATACTACTCTACCATTACCTACCATACACACAAAAAACTCCGCAGTCATCCTCGGTCTTTTGCGTTGGTAACCCATTCACACTCTATGGACACAAATTTTAGAAAATACAATTTTTCCATGAAGATAAAAATCGCATGCAAATGTAGAAACTTTGGTAGAAAAATCATGAGCATACCTTAAGTTTTCAAACTTCCATATTTCCCAATCAA
The DNA here is from genome assembly GCA_029204205.1 of Desmophyllum pertusum. Classification (NCBI taxonomy): domain Eukaryota; kingdom Metazoa; phylum Cnidaria; class Anthozoa; order Scleractinia; family Caryophylliidae; genus Desmophyllum; species Desmophyllum pertusum. The sequence continues at coordinate 369,135 of MU826843.1, read as the reverse complement.
CCTCTTCCCTTCCTTCTCCAACATTCTTTGGAAACAAATACCTGTATGCAATTGATAATGCGTATAAATTTTCTAACTGTAGTATTTTTAATGTATGGTGATGAAAGAACATTCGTACACAATTGTCTACTTCTTTTACAAACATACATGGCAAAGCCAGCCCAACGTCACCGCTCATGTGATTAAATTTAGCACTTAAATTTTGTGTTATATTTAGTACTAAAGTATTTCTCCGTTTCGAGCAAACCAATATTGCCTTTTTATAAAACAAAATACAGACATTTGGTCGGTTACCTTGCTACACCGAAAGTTTGCTTAGCCTTTAAACCAATTCCAAGGGGATCCAGGTACACCATTCGGCTATCTCTTGGACAAACATACTGCAAATTGACCCAAATAATTACACTCCAACATATGACAGCGAGTTGTGTTTAAAATGTCAAAATAAAATCAGTTATTTACCAAAAGACACCAGTGTCCTTCCTGTTCCGAGAAAGTTGACAACAACAAAGTAATGAATTCCGCCTCCTTCTGCTTTTGATATCACCTGAGAAAGAACATTGAGATGTTTACAGTATTTCAAGCGGGTATAACTGTTGCAAATTCAGTCATTTGCATGCATTGAATGAAAATGACGATACCTGCTCAATCACCCTCTCCAGCGACCCTTGGAGTTCATCGTCCTCATTCCTCTCAACGGTCTCAAAGACTTCCACGGCACTTCGCAAAATGGAGGAACTGCTGGCTGCTAATGAAACGTACATTTTTCGGGTTCAATTTTCCTGTAATGAATATAACATCATTTGAATAAAGATGCGTAAAAGGCTATTATACAATGTTTTCGTTGTTTAATAATTTATATGTGTAGGTGATAAAAAAATAATACAGTATTAACCTTCGCCACCTTTGAAGCGTGATATTCTTGCAAAAGGAGTCTCAAATAGCAGTCAATTACCTGGGAAGAAAATTAGATAGTTACTCTCCATTATTCAGGGGCACCCAACGACAACATTTTCCTGCAGGTGTCAGAACGTCGTTTTTACGTTATAACTGTGCTTTTTGTGCAGTTTAATGGCTTATTTTTTAAACGCTAAGAAAAATGTATCTGTTCGGATACGTTAGCTGAACTTTCCAACTTCAGAAATTTTTAGGGATTGAACTCTTATTACCCGAATTTATGAGGTGAATTTTCCTTTCCGAAAATCCTAGCTGACCGTTTTTTGTACCCAAAAACGACATTTTTATCTCTCCGAAAAACAAAAGGCATTAATTTTCCCATATTACGAAAGTTCGAGATGACATTTCCCTAACCGAATATCCAGGCGATTATAGGCCTCCCGAACAAATCACCAGAAATCACGGAACATTTCGAGCCCGTAATGAACTGTCAGCGGTTTATCGTTTTTCAATATGGCGGCGGTAGCATAAATGACAGCAAAAACGTATTGCGGATGAAATTTTACATAATTTGAGCTCGGTAGATCTATTCTTTAATGGAAAAAAAAAAAGAAAAGGAACAGGTCTTCTAAAATTCTCGGGATTATGAAGCTGAACGACTGAATCACAAGCCCAAAGGAATAAAATTATTGGTTTTGATTCGTCGTAGCGGCTAAAAACATTCTTTGCCAGGCATATTATTTAGAACGAGGAAACTTGGAACTAGTTTATATACCGACAAGCTTTGCTGGATAAGAAGAAAAAAAAAAAGATGGCGGCTCGAGTGGAGTTTTCGGGAGAGGTTTTGTTCAGTATTTCTCCTTCCCAAAGCGTTGCCAAGATGGCCTCAGATCACAAAATCAAGGACAAATTAGCAGTTTTCAAGTGCCGTGGGAAGGATCTTATTGGCAAGAAATGACTCTTTATGGACGATTTGTATACTTCAAACTCTCGGTATTTAATGCGAGTCGCGGCTAAGTGACTGCTTGAAGGATTGTTCCTCAAATCGACAAGCATTTGGCATGGATTACACCATATTTTGAGGCAATCTATGGCTAATGGAACCTGGAATATTGAACGTCAAAACGCATCGTGGGAAGTAAGCAGACTAATGCTTTTTAAAAATTGTTTATGTTAGAAGCATAGCTTGATCACTACTGAACATGTATCGAGTCGGGGCTAAGGGATAGTTTACCTCGTATTTGTTGTATTTTAGAATTTGTTCGATTTCCATACATTTTCTTACTCGATTCGGCCGCCATAAAGACGTGAATGCGTGCGCATTTTGACCCAGGATTTTGGCAATGAGATATTTCACCGAAACGATCCGTTGGTTCCCTGATTTATTCAACACAAACATTTCAAACATGGTCACATAATGCAGCATTTATTTGTGAGGTCTTACGAAGGCTAGTAAGTTGTCTTGACAATAATCCACGTTCTCCAATGAGTGGCAGTAGATCTTCGTGTGACAGATATGGAATGAGAGCTCCCCTCAGTGTACGAACAGTGCCGGTTAGGTCTGTATTTTTAGATGCCTCTTCTGCTACCTGAGTTAAGTAAGACGCAGAAACAGTTAGCATTCACATTTATTCGATGACATAATATTAACAAAGATCAGCATTACCGTCTCCATCATGTCTTCCGTCATCCTGCACAGTGACGATTTTCAAAGGCCTTCAAGAGAGAAATATTGAGATATATATGAAATATTCACCATACGGAACCCAAGGTCGCTGCAATTACAGATTCCTGAACGCTATTAGGAAAAGTGTATTTAGTGACTTACGCTACTTTTCGTGATATCGTTCTCTTTCCTATTCGCATCCACTGCATTTTTCTTCGCCTCTTTGACTGCATTCTGAATGATAATTGCCAGTATTCATTACCCTAAATGTTTTATTTTTAGTTATCATAACGGCTACATGTAATTTTTAACGTTTGATCAAGTTATTGTATTGTAGGTGTGTGTCGCGTATGTAGATTATGTAATCCTATTCTATTTTCCGTCCGTCGAATCTCCGTTTTTTGACTGATCGCTTCACTCACGAAACATTTTACTTTAGTACATAAGTTTATATGTAGTATTAGTATATTAGTAAAAACACTACTTATATTAAGGCATGCATAGGACTGCCGTTTATGTCTTATCAATAAACATGATTGCCCTCTTTCTACATCTGGTTTTGTTACTTATACTAAAGTTTATTAATTATTTTGTTGTAGTATAGTTTCACTGCAGAGCGATTAGACAACAAAGTTGCTTATTGTTTACAATTGCAGCAGCTTACCAGGCGCGACGTCCTCAACAGCTTTTGAGTTCTTACTATCGTTGCCCTCGATCAGTTCGTAGAACAGTAGGTAACCACAAACGCTATTTAAGATCAAAGACCAAAGAGTACAGAAAAGTAATATGAGTAGCGGTAAAATCTTTATTTAAGGCAGGGTGCCCATTCAGCTCTAGGCTGTTTCCATAGGGGCCCTACGTCTAAAAAAAATACATTATATTAAACTTTTAAGAAGATTAAAAAGGACTATACTAATTACAATAAGAAGCAATAAAAAAATACTAGGATAAAAAAATACAATACTAATTAAAAGGCTAACAAGAAAGGTACTTTTCCCAAAATTTAATTTGACCGTTGGTAAGCTAATGCTCTGTCTTGTATATAATTATGTAGTTTGCCAAATCTAGTAAAAATATGATATAAAAATAGCTCGGAAACTAAATAATTGTTAATGTCCTATTCCCCAACGTCAATACCTGAAAATTATTTTCTTTCGTGCATTTTACAAATGTTACAATTATTGTAATAAAATGCCATAACAATTTACCTCCTAATTCGTCTGCGATTCTTGAAATTCCGTAGGGGAGACATTGGCATTTCTTGCCGGCCGCAAACAGCAAAGTGCTAGTCGAGGCGAGCGGCAAGGAAAGCAGATTATCATTCTATCGGATAGTTGGAGTGAGCCGGGGAGTTGAGCGCGCGCGAATTGCGTTTCATTTCCACTAGCTTCAACGCATGCTAGCTACATCAATTTACTAGAGAGATGGGATTCTAATATGGATAGATTGGAGTTGGGTGCGACAGTAGATTAATAAGAAAATTAAAAAATGTCATTCAATCCGAAAATTCCGAAAAGTTGCAGTAACGTGACAAGATGGCGGCCATGTCACCGATGTTTTTGGGAGAATATAATCCTATCGAACAGCGGGAGAGATGGGATTCTAATATCGAGAGATGGAGTTGGGTGCGACAGTCGATTAATATAATATCCCTTCGTTAACTGTTGAAAGAAAATTAAAAATGTTATTCAATCCTAAAAGTCCGAAAAGTTCACTGTACGTAACAAAATGGCGGCCATGTCACCGATGTTTGGGAGAATATAATCCTATCGAAAAGCGGAGAGATGGGATTCTAATATGGATAGATGGAGTTGGGTGCGACAGTAGATTAATAAGAAAATTAAAAATGTCATTCAATCCGAAAATTTCCGAAAAGTTGCATTAACGTGACAAGATGGCGGCCATGTCACCGATGGTTTGGAGAATATAATTCCTATCGAAAAGCGGAGGAGATGGGATTCTAATGTCGAGAGATGGAGTTGGGTGCGACAGTAGATTAATATAATATCCCTTCGTTACTGTTGAAAGAAATTAAAAATGTTATTCAATCCTAAAAGTCGCGAAAAGTTGCTGTACGTGACAAAATGGCGGCCATGTCACCGATGTTTGGGAGAATATAATCCTATCGAAAAGCGGAGAGATGGGATTCTAATATGGATAGATGGAGTTGGTGTGCGGACAGTAGATTAATAAGAAAATTAAAATGTCATTCAATCCGAAAAATTCCGAAAAGTTGCATTAACGTGACAAGATGGCGGCCATGTCACCGATGTTTGGGAGAATATAATCCTATCGAAAAGCGGAGAGATGGGATTCTAAATGTCGAGAGATGAGTTGGGTGCGACAAGTAGATTAATATAATATCCCTTCGTTAACTGTTGAAAGAAATTAAAAATGTTATTCAATCCTAAAAGTCCGAAAAGTTGCTGTACGTGACAAAATGGCGGCCATGTCACCGATGTTTGGGAGAATATAATCCTATCGAAAAGCGGAGAGGATGGGATTCTAATATGGATAGATAGAGTTGGGTGCGACAGTAGATTAATAAGAAAATTTAAAAATGTCATTCAATCCGAAATTCCGAAAAGTTTGCTATAACGTGACAAGGATGGCGGCCATGTCACCGATGTTTTGGGAGAATATAATCCTATCGAAAAGCGGAGAGATGGATTCTAATGTCGAGAGATGGAGTTGGGTGCGACAGTAGATTAATATAATATCCCTTCGTTAACTGTTGCAAGAAAATTAAAAATGTTATTCATCCTAAAAGTCCGAAAAGTTGCTGTACGTGACAAAATGGCGGCCATGTCACCGATGTTTTGGGAGAATATAATCCTATCGAAAAGCGGAGAGATGGGATTCTAATGTCGAGAGATGGAGTTGGTGCGGACAGTAGATTAATATAATATTCATTTGTTAACTGTTGAAGAAAAAATTAAAAATGTTATCCAATCCTAAAGTCCGAAAAAGTTGCTGTACGTGACAAAATTGGCGGCCATGTCACCGATGTTTGGGAGAATATAATCCTATCGAAAAGCGGAGAGATGGGATTCTAATGTCGAGAGATGGAGTTGGGTGCGACAGTAGATTAATATAATATCCCTTCGTTAACTGTTGAAAGAAAATTAAAAATGTTATTCAATCCTAAAAGTCCGAAAAGTTGCTGTACGTGACAAAATGGCGGCCATGTCACCGATGTTTGGGAGAATATAATCCTATCGAACAGCGGAGAGATGGATTCTAATATCGAGAGATGGAGTTGGGTGCGACAGTAGATTAATATAATATTCATTTGTTAACTGTTGAAGTACAATAAAAATGTATTTCAATCCAAAAGTTGCAGTAACGTGACAAGATGGCGGCCATATTGAGGTATGCTACCATGTTTAGGAGAATATAATCCAATCAAAAAGTGAAGAGATGTGATTCTAATATCGAGAGATGAAATATGCATTGTATGAGGATTCCATAAAATTAGTATTGATAATTACTGATAGCTTACTCCAAGAGTTATTACTGCACGTATGTTCAAGATTATGCGTGCTTTCGGACAGAGTCGCCCGACTTTGTTGCAGTTAATTCATGATTGCGCATTTGTGTTGTTCTGCCGCGCATGTGCGCAAATGACATTTTTGGTATTCGTGCAAGGTCAGCTAACTTATGATTGAACCAATTTCATAACATCTAGAAGAGAAACGAATTGGCAGTGTACTTCTAGAGGGCGAATTGGCAGCAGACGAATTGGCAGTGAATTGGCAGACAACTTCAGCCCGGTCTTCTCGTAGGGCTTTCTTGCTTGGCGAAAACCTCAAGAAAGTACAGTAGTCACGCCAGTCACGCTAAAAGTCTGCAGTTTGCGCAATGGAATAGAAGATCGGCGCAAACAATCCTCTTGTCTGTGAGTACAACGTACAACCTGAAATAACCTGCGATCAGGCGTTCTTTCAGGGGCACCCAACGAATCTGTTCCTCACTTTATCTGTTCCCCAGCGGAATTCTTGCTGGCTGGCAAAATATTTTCGGTCTATTTTTCTCCTGGAAATTTTCACTGAATAATTACTATTTTTACGCTGGCTGACTTGAGTAGATCGGAAAGAGACTGGATCGAGAAAAAAACCGGACATATACAAAACAATAAACAGCAAAATCATATTAACACTTTATATTAACACAAGCTTCGAATGGTTTTTCCATCGATGTTTAATTAACTCCCAAGCCCCTTTTGGTTGCTTATTATTATTTTAAATTGCTGGCTGGAAACAGACATTTTTATCCAGCTGGCTGGGAATTTCCCTATATGTGTCATGCTGACACTATATGTGTCATGCTGACACAGATATATTTTTCCCAGCAAACGCAGAAGAACACCTGGAAATGCTTTTATATCATTTATTTTCATTTATCTGGGTAAAATAATTCATTTTACCAAAAAATGTTCGTTGGTGCCCATGTTCTTTTCCTTTTCTTTCTTTTCGCGGAGAGAACTGAAATGACCTGCAAATTGCGTGAAAATTTATGTGTAGCAAGTTTAAAACTCATAAACGCGTTTTTGAAATGGAATACTCTGCTCAAGTAAAACTCAATACGCTTGTAAACTTTAGTCAGGCAAGAGTTCATTACCCATTGGCCGAGTGGGGACCTGGGTGAGCTCGACAAAAAAAACTTCTAGGGATTCATGACCCGGGCTCGGCCTCAGGCCTTGCCCGGTTAATTAAATAAACGTGAGTTTACACAATGGGTCGATTTGATGGTTTATATACTGTATAAAAATAGTCTGACGTCTGTTCGCTAGATAAACGAGAATAAACGTGACGTTTAAATTATTGATAGAAGACTGCATAAATTGAACACACTTGAATTTACAAAATGAAATGGTAAATTAACGAGAATAAACGTAATTACCAGACTCAAACAAAATCAACAAAATCGCAACCTCGTGCCCAGGGGTGTGGACCACGCGCGTTACATAATCCACGGAAGACTGCATGCCCGGCTGCATGCATCGCAAGCTCTCTTAGGGTGTTTGGGGGGTGGGGGTGGGGGTGGGGAGGCGGGGAGAAGAAAGAGAGCTTGCCTGGATGTCTCAGAGTTTTGAATATCTGCGCTCAAAAAATCGACGCGAAATGCTGATTGGTGGAAATTAATTAATTGATGACGTCTTCGTAGCAAACATGACGCTTTTAGTGTTTATCACTCATGTAGAAAAATTAGTTCAGGTATTTTGGGAAGTAAACTTCGAAGGGGCACGTACTAAATATTTTTCTGTTCAGCGCTCCTACTCTCCCAAAACCCCAAGAGAGCTTGCTCGCAGGCTACGAATAAATGTGACCTTTATACACAATGATCAATGGGGGATCGGGAGACTGCATGCATTGAATAAACGTATCTTTACACAATGGTCGATCTGATGGTTACATGTACACAATGGTCGATCAGATGGTTTATAACTTTATAGTATGGCGCGTTTTCAGGGTCAAAATGAAAAAACTAACTTTTCCCCATTTTCTTACCTGCGAAGTAAAATGTCACGCATTTAATAAGACATCGTACATCCCTTTTGACCTACGAAACAATACTGCCGCTTTCCTTGAATTCCAGAACAAAACATTCCGCGTTTCCTGACTTCTCAAAATATAACGTCCGGCATGTTCTGACTTTTCACTGTAATAAATTACCAAATGTTGTCTTCTTGAGTTTAATAGAAAATACAGTTCCGCATTTGCTGACTAAACGATACAAAATATCCTGCTGAACAGCAATTTTACTTCATAATGAAAATTCTCTGGTTACGTACTTCGCCTTCATTCATTGTGTTGACGAACAAGAACTCCTAAAGTAGTTTACAAGCGGCCGATTACCTTAATAATGGGGGAAACAACAATCGATCTCTCCTCCCCCGACTCCCCCTCGGTCACTGTACTCTGAGGTGCACCCCTAAAATGAGCGAGAGTCAGCATACGAACATGCGTGACGAGAAATATAAATATAAGAAATATAAAATTAACTTTCGTTACTTCGTGACACGGACCCCTCCATTTCCTGCTCTGTAGTGGCTCTTCTCGAGTAGTTGAGGTTATTTTCCCTTGTCTAATTAAATATTTCGCTTGTTTCTTTACATGAAAAGAGCTCTTACACGACACGAAAACTATCTGCGGTCACTGGACTCTGAGGTGCACCCTCCAAATCCTAAGAGTCAACACACGAACCTGCGTGACGAAAAACGTGACTGCCTGATGTAATATATTGCATCATGCTCCGGAAGCCGGAGAAATTCTCTTGTGGTTAATTTTAGCTAATGTAGATTGCATCATATTCAACGTGGGCAAAGATATGTTTTCGCTCAACGTGAAAATAAATTGTGAATGACATATATGCTGTGGAATTGTGTTAAGAAAAACTGTTATGTTTTTGGACCGGGTTTTATCGTTCGTTTACTGGTTGAGGTGCATGTATTAAAACAGAACAGAAATTCTCTTGTGGCTATTTATCGATATTTATTTGCATGTCTCCTGGCTACGTTTACAATGTAACGGGAAACTGCCCCTCACGCGCAAAGGTCACACCGCCAAATTTAGCACATTTTTGCAACAACACTGCTGTTCACTGCTGTGGGACATTTGTCTTTGCTTTTTTCAATGCGATTCCTGTATTAAACTAAATACATGTACGCACTTACACGACACTACAGAAAGCCTGTGGAAGAGAAATTCTCTACTGGCTAATTTTAGACCGAGATGCGATAACATCATGTCAACCGTGTAGAGGACTAGGGCTAGCGACATGAAAAAAAAGTCCATTTCTTGAAGCGGCTCGATGCCCATATATGGGCATCGGCCGCTTAAAAAGCTAGATTTCGCACTGGACGCAAACAATACATACATACATACATGCATACTTTATTGATAATGCCGTGTTTACACTTGAGCTTTTTACTGCGGTATCAGAGTTTACTTACCGTTGTAGGTAAAAAAAATTTTGAGTGTAAACATCATCTGATACTACGGTAAACGCCGCCAAATACAATAGAAAGTTTACCGAGGTAGAATTTGTAATGATGCTACGATCAGGCATGGTTTAGGTCGGTAACCGAGGTCAGGATGACAGATATATCCGCTTGCGGTGGCATGTTATGTCACTTTCCGCGTTCTCGTCGATGACAAGAAACAATTATTCGGCCGATCGTTTATTTCATATGCAGGACAATCTTCTCGTTCATAACGTTTCACGCTTTCTTGCTTCCATGCTCGTTTGCTTTTATGATTTTGTATTAACCAGAAATAAACCATAAATCAGAATTCATTTATTCGCCAGGACCACGCACGTCTTGCACTCCTAGTATTTCGCTTACAATTTGATGTAAAATCATCCGTCTTCGTCTTGACTGGACTGCGAGCAGTCCCTCTTTCTTTCCGATAGCGAGCGCGAAGCGCGAGAGAGCGGAAATCGAGCGCGAAGCGCGAGCGAGCGGGCAGTCTACGTCTTGACTGTTTACGGCGGTGCCGCAAAAGTATACTAACAGCCGCTGAAATGTTGAGGTACATGTTTGCCGATCAAGGAAGAGAAAATAAAACGTGATTACTTCAATAAGCTTGAATAGCCATCGCTTTTTGCACTGATAAAAGTGAGCATTTTGAAGTTCCCACCAATTCGATTTGATTGTGATAGATAAACTCGGGTTATTTGAGCTAGTGGAATGTACCAAGGTTCAGTATAAACTGGACCTCAGTAAATTTAAACCTCGGTAAATGCTCAAGTGTAAACACAGCATTTTTCCCTGACAATGTGATGTTTACCATCCATCAACTAAATCGAAGTGATCAAAACAATACTTGAATAGAACTTTCTAGATGCGTGACTAATCTAAGATTGCATTACACAACAAGAATGGAGGGATCTCTTAGTATTCAAATATTATATATCTTTGCACGGAAAAATATTATGTGACGGCCCCGTAATCCGCCACTCTCGCAAGAATTTAATTTGGACAACCTCTGGTTTTCTTTCTTCTTTCTCCTGCTGAACTCGATCGAAGCAGGAACGACAATAAGGGACTGTGCAATAATTATCAGGAGGGGGGGGTTGGAAAATGGGCTTCACGTAGGAAAATATTAGGTAATACCCCCCTCCTAAAGGAGTGAATTTAGTTATCGCCTCCCTTCTAATCAGTCAGAAATTGCTCCTATTTCATGTTTAATTGTTGGACATCCGCGTCTGGAACAAACATCACCTCCGTAGCAATGTACAACAGAGCCATAGCAGAAGGAAAAGAACATGTGTGTTATTTCAGGTCCCATCTTATAAATAGGTATGGATTCGCCAATGTAATATGTATTTGAAATAAAATGTTAAGCTCCCCCTCTCTTGAGTGACTTATTTTACCTTGAGCACTCCCCCCCCCCCCCCCCCCCCCCCCACATCCTTGCTTTGATTTTACTTTATGCCTCCCTCCCCTCCTCTGGTTTTCCAACCCCCCTCCTGGTAATTATTGCACAGTCCCTAAAGAAAAAAACCTCTGGGCCAGGGTAGACATCTGCATGTCACGACCTTGTTTTCAACTATAATACAATAAGGGACGTATTAAAAATCGACGACCGCCGAGTTTTTGCCATCTTATATACTGTAAAAAATTTTCTTTAAGCACTTTTTTCCCAAATACCTCGCACTAAGGCCATCCCTATAAAATGCTTTGTTTCCCATCGCCCGACCGACCCAATTTTTTCAAAAAGTTTAAAAAATGTTTCTGATTCATTGCCTGCGCCCTTCTCTCGGGTGTTTCCAAGTTTAATATGCTTTGTTTACATCTTAAAGTCACTCTGACACCTAAATCAGCCCAGTAATGGACGTCTTCGAACACTTTTCAGAGTGATATCGGCTCGTTGCAAAATGATTGTCACGGGGAAGATATAATCAAGGCTCGCTTGGAATTATTTATGTATAATTTGTCAATATTTCGTTTCTCGGCTTTTCTTTTTTTATCTCAGTTCTATTTTTTTCTCAGTTCTATTTAATTTGGCGATTTATTTGAGACGAAAACTGAACCTGCGTACCACAGGGTCCAGAGGAGTTCAATTTGATCGTACAAAACTCGGTTTTAACGTCTTTACCTTGTAAAATAAATCCTTGTTTGTGCAATAAAATCCTGAATCCAATTTCAACCGTTTTATGTTTTCCTATTTGCCATATCCTTTCGATCGCCTGATCGATATTCGTCCGCAATGTTTATTTATTTCGTAAGCCGCAAACACTGGCTCGCGGGCGCAAATCAGTCTTCGGAAAGCGAAGCTTTCCGAATAAGGCACGTGTAAGACGACCTTCGCAATCTTCCGAGCCCACAGTAAGTTGGCCTGCGGTATATATTTAAACGTAACGCAATACGGCGACGTTACTTCAAAGAGAACAGTGGCCCGATCAAATTTTACACGATCAAATTGAACTCCTCTGTACCCTGTGTGCGAAACGTGAAACGCAAATTTTAAAAACTGGGGAATATATAAACAATAGCCTCCATTTGGCGAGGAAATATGCTCGGATATTTGTCCGCGGACATTATCTGTTCCGAGAAGCGAACAGTTTTCCGAGAGCGAAGCCAAATGGAGGCTATTGTAGTTATTATCCTTCAAATATTTTTTCACAAGGCCGCTCTGTTTGCCGTGGAAGATCTCGGTCGGCCAAGCTGTTAAACATCAAAATAATTCTGTTGGCGTTCAAAAATATTTCTAGTCTGTTCAAAAACAATCAGTTTTATTTAATTTAGCAATTTATTTGAGACGAAAACTGAACCTGCGAACGTGAAACGCAAATTTTCAAAACTGGGAAATATCACTTGGGGAATATCACCCGAAATATTCCCAAGTTTTGGCTGCGTCACGTGACGTGTTTAGACCAACCGCGCGCGAAGTAATTTTGATGGATTATAACACCGGATATTCCCCAGTTTTGGCTGCGTCACGTGACGTTTTTAGACCAATCGCGCGCGAGAAAAATATTTGATGGATTATAATATAACAATAGAGTTGATGTTCGCGGGCGTAATATGTTTTTGGCCCGACTCAGGCTCATTTTAGCCCGAGCCGCTTCGGCTGTACTGAGAAGGCTGAAAATTTGCTTCTTCGTTAGCTTTTCCAGCCAGTCTGATAATATAAAGCTAAAAAAAACAATAGCTTTGCAGCTGCAGATGGCAGCACTTCGAGTCAACGGCGCTTTGAATTCCAAGAAAAAGGCGCGAACAGTTGAATGGTTTCCAGTTCTGATTGGCTGCTACGTTATTTTCTTGTTTCTGATTGGCTCAGTTCAGCGGGCTAAAATATATTTTAGCCCGCTGAATTCTCCATTTTAGCCCGCAAATACGCCACAATGCCCGATGAAGTTATTATAATAGATGTTATTAAACGACATGGAATTTTAGAGTGCGAATACGCACAAAGACGAGAGCAGATATGAGACCGTATTACACGGGTCTCAGTCCCCCTGACCGCGCGCTTACGGAAAACACTGTCGAAAGCCTATATTTTAGGAAAGATATTATGTCGTATAATAAACAATTTATTCAGCGGAAAGTTGTCTAATACGGCTGGGCATTTTTACTCGTCAATGTTTATTTTTTCTCGCCTAAAGGCTCGAAAAAATAAAAACTGACTCGTAAAAAATACCCAGCCGTATTACACAACTTTCCGCTGAATAACCTCTATATATAGCATGCTTACGTCTTGCGTACGCTTGGGTTACGTGTGGTTTCTCTTTACAGCTCACTTCAGTGTAGTGTGTAAAGCTACATGTTTCAAAATATAATTTGCTCATAATCGCGCGACGCTGCCAAGTCTACTGCTTGCCTGGTAGTTATCAATTTACTAAATTTCAGTACAGCGACTACAGCTTGCTCGAAGCTTGCCTTTATGTTCAACTTCATGCAGTCAGACTTGCTAGAGTCGCATGGTGGAATCATTACGAGCGAGCTATTAAGGGCGAATCATCTTTTGCAAACACGAGTATATTAATACATTCCTCTAAAACGGGTGAAGTTTCGAGTTTTTATTTAGGCCGAGTTTTTATTTAGGTTTTTTATTTAGGTTTTTTATTTAGGCCGAAAGGGCCTTTTGATTTGTTTTGTTTCTGCTAACCTCTCGTATCAGTTTTATGTCATTGTTATTTAGACTTTTTTCCTTTTATTTTTTCGCAGGTCCAACACCTCCCCCAACAATGCTGCCACGTGAGTTTTAATTTAGTAAATACTTAAACAATTAAATGATTAGCGAGGAGCAAATACAAAATTAATCGGAGTGGTGGTTTGGTGAAAGATGACAAACCGAAAAACCTGAAAAAATTCCCGGAGCAAACTCAGCTGGCGTGTGATGCTGAAACGTTTTCAAGTCAAAGTTGCGCGCTGGGTCCGAGGTCAGAGTTTAAATATATGTTAAGACGCAAGTAAACGTACACAGAAGTACCTCAGATAATAATGTAATATATTCGTCTCTTCATTAAGTCTGGGGTATAAAATATTTAGAACTGGGAGTGGAAGACTGAGAGGAAATTGTCGTATAACCCGTTTTCGATATTAAATTACTTTAAAAACTATCACTTATCGTTTGAAAAATACCATATGCATTACGATAGATGGCACACGTATCTCAGTGGATTTTCATTTACACTTGGTGTCTTTACTTAGCAAATCTGAACACTAGCGTGTCAATCATTAGACGGCCACCGCGCCTGCACATGTTTTACTTCTGTTTACTTGAGTTACAAAAAACCTAATTTTCCTTGACTAGACGTTCACCATCTTTCTTTCTTTTTTACCCTGTTTTATCAGCATGTAAAGACATGTTGCCAGACTGTGCGGTGTATATCAAATCTCCGTCCCAGTGCCTTGGAGCTCAAGAATTCTTCACCAAGTACTGCCCAAGTACTTGTGGCTTCTGTGTAAACATCAATTTGTTTTATTTTTAAAATAATTACTTCGGTATTACTTCAAATATTTTTTAAATTATAAATCGACTGGGTGATGTTTCGGTTTTCAGTTCGATCTAAGAAGCGATGCCGCGGTGTTCCGTTGGCTAGGTGAATTAAAGTATCAGAGTTATCCTCGCTCCATCTCCTGTTAAGTTTAATATACATTCTAAAAAATATAGGCAAACAATTTAGCTTAAAATGGGAAGGTTCTAAAATAACTCACCTGAACGGTTAATTTACCTTTATCAACTTCAAGTTGATAATCACTGAAGTGTTTCACTTGTTCACCGACCCCGCACAACAGTTTATTTACAAACTAATCGCTTTTTACTTATATTCGCTGTTCTTCGTTATTTATTCCGGAGCTAGTTTTGAACGCTTGACCCTGTTGGAAACTGATGACAAGCCTCTTCGAATATAATTACTTATTAGGGCCTCCACAGACTAGAGAGATAGTTGTCGACAACTATTATTATTCGATAACTAAAATGAGTCGACAACTATTAGTGCTCGATAGAGCTTTTCCACACACTAGAGGCCAAATGATCGATAACTTGTATTTTTATGCAAAAGCTTGGTAACTAGCGTTCCTGCGCATGCCAATACGAGTGCACGTTCCGTTTTAGGCATGGTAACCTGCGATCAGGCCAATTTTTCGCGCTCTTTATTAAATATATTCTCTTTACAGAGGTCGCGCGAAACACGAAAATACGAAGAGTAAATGAGAGCGCGTAAACATTCGCCTGATCGCAGGTTAGCAAGATGGCAGACGCGGAAGGACTATCGAAAGGCAAAAGGGGAAAAAAACGCTTTTTCGGAGAAGTAAAAAGCGCCATGTTTGTTTTTACGGAAAAGAAAACGCTGCCTAGGAACAATGATAATAGGGAACTTTTAAGCAAACCACGACAGCAAATGTACCAACACAGGCGCACAGCTATTGTACTACTCATCAAACCTTTTGTTTAGCGGAAACGTCGCTAAAACAAAAGGTTTTAATGACCAGCTGGGCCCGGTTGTTCGAAAGCCGATTAACGCTAATCCAGGATTAAAAGTTAATCAAGCTTTTAATTTCTCTTGTATAAAAGTGTTTTTCTCTGCTAATATTTTGTAAAGTTTGAGATTAGTCAAAGTCAAAACAGAAGGACGAAAAATATAAACAGAAACCCTCACTAGAAAGTTAAAAAATAGAAATCAAAATACAAGCTAATCCTGGATTAGCTTAATCGTCTTTTGAACAACCCGGCCAGTACAATAGCTCATGCACGTGCCTGCCGCGTTTGTTATCGACAACTTAAAAAAAAAAGTTGAAAAAAAAAGTTGTCGATAACAAAAAAGCCAGTGTGTGAAGCGAGTTGTCGATAACTAAGGCCCTTAGTTATCGATAACTAGCTTCACACACTGGCTTTTTTGTTATCGACAACTTGTCATGATCGACAACTATCTCTCTAGTCTGTGGAGACCCTAATATTTTTAAATTTAGTTATCGATAACTAGCTTCACACACTGGCTTTTTTGTTATCGACAATTTAGTTTTGTGATCGACAACTAAATAGTTGTCAACAACTATCTCTCTAGTCTGTGGAGGCCCTTAGATAAACAAGCTTTACCGAATCAGACTAAGCTTACATTTATGACCATTGAAGGTTCTACCGGTCGTTCTCTCTCACAAAAGTGCGATGTTATAATTATTTAGCATTTTTCTTTTTTGAAAGGCTTTTATTCGTATCTCGTCAGCATGTGATGATATTCTAGCGGACTGCTCGTCATACGTCACCAGTCCCCAGCAGTGTCAATCATTTCAATTTTTCACCAAGTACTGTAGAAAAACCTGCAATGTCTGTGGTAAGTTCATTAACATGCTTGTTTTTATTATGGTAAATGGTTTGAACCCAGGAGTATCAGTAGTTCGTCTTGTGAGATCGTCCGGGTGACTGTAGTCCTGAAAAAGGACTGTTGTCAGGGTCTGGAAGGGGTCGTGCGTGATCCGGGAATTGGCCGAAATTGAGCGCGTGATTCGAGAAAACAGCTGAAAATCAGCCGTGATTTGGGAATTTTTTATTGCCTGTGTGACGCGTGATCTGCTTAATTCTTGGGCCGTGATTCGTGATTTCAACAGATAAATCAGATATATTTTCGGGAAAATCAAATAATATGTGATTGTTTGTCAACATGTTTCATCACATTGTGTGTGTTACCTGTCAAATACTGCCTGTCATAAACTTTCGCGACTCTCGTAACGGGCGGTTAGAGCCCACTGTCTTCGATATTTTCGTGTCCCATATGGGAATGAAATTCAATCTTTATTAGAACAACTTGGTATCTCTGAGCGCATGATCGCACATGGCAGCAGAGCTAAACCTACAGTGAGCAGAGCCCTTTCATCTTATTTTAAGGTAACATTATTAACAGTTCTCCTGTAAAAGTGATTCAATTCAAGTTATTGTTAATTTGTAGCTTTTGGAAGACCCTTCTATCTTTTTAAAACGCATTTCAAGAAAACAACCAGTTTATACCGGAAAGACTGCATGAGTTTGGTGCAACATTTATTTGCCAATGTTTACTCATATTTCGCAGAATTTTCTTTACACAAACCATCGTAGTCAAACCAATATGAATTTCACACACTTGTTTAGATAACAAAACATATTTTTTCGCTAAGTAGAAAAAAAAAAACAGCTAAAAATTTAAAAAACTACGGGATTCGGGAAATGACATGAAAAAGTTACGAGATTCGTGAATTTACGAAAAATCGGCGCGTGATTCGGGATCCAGATCCCCCCTTCCAGACCCTGTGTTGTTGGTGACTGACGTTTCGACAACCTGTGCGGAAGTCATCTTCAGCCGGGTCAAGTGAAATGTGCTAGTCAGTCGATGTTGTTATATATCTGGTCCTCGTAACTGATTGGTCAGTTTATCCGTGATGTTATTGGCTGTAAAGACTCGTGTAAAGTTCGTTGACTGTGATTGGTCAGTTCTTGTCAGTTTCGATCCGACTATTGTTAGTCAAATCTGTGCCGGTCCTGGTTTTGTTTACGTCGCGAATAAGTCGTTTGTAAGGTGCCGGTAGTTGTTGACACCGGTTAATAGCTGTTGGTTCTAAGTTGGTGTACCAGCTTTCCAGAGTCATTCGTTGAAAGTAGTTAGTATTGTAGGTAATGCTTTCCGCAGAGTCCCAGTCAATTCTGTGATTTGTCAGTCGATGGTGTTCAGCAATATGATTGTTGACATCACCATTTCTCGTCGATCGTTTGTGTTTCAGTCAGTCTCGTGTTTAAGTTTCTACCAGTCTGACCGATGTAAGTGGCCTGGCAGTCGGAGCAATTGATCTTGTAAACTGCTCCCTGTCTGTTGTTAGGTTCGTCCTTGTCCTTAACGTTAGTCAATAATTGTCGTAACGTAGTTATCGGTTTGTGGGCTACGCGGACATTATAAGGCTGTAGGATCCGCGCGATGGTCTCAGAAGTGCCCTTGATGTAAGGTATTGTCGCTGTAGTAACAGGTGTCGAGTTTCTGTTCGTCTCGTCAGGTTCGGTAGTTCGGTGAATGCTTCGTTTAACAAAGTCGGCGCTGTAGTTGTTTTTGTCAAAAACACGTTCAAGGTATCTGTTTTCGTCACCTAAGCTGTCGGCGGGTGTGTCCGCAAACTAGTTGCGCTCGTCTCGTCAATGTCTTAATTGTCGTAGCTTTGTGTGAAGTCGGGTTTGTAAGATGACTGGTCGAGTAATCTGTCGGTATGTGTCGGTTTTCTGTATATCGACGTCCGTAATTTGTTGTTGTCGTCGCGGCTCACCAAACAGTCTAGAAAAGGAATCTTTCCATTTTCTTCGATCTCCCTGGTGAACTGTATGTTGGCGTCTTGTTCGTTAAGGTGTTCGTGGAAGGCGTCAATTTCGTCTTTGTATACGGCGGTAAAAGTGTCGTCAACGAGTGTGACTAATGGTCGTGGGTCGTGGGTCGTGGGTCGTGGGTCGTGGGGTCGTGGGGCGTGGGTCGTGGGTCGTGGGTACTAGTCGTAGGTGTGGGTGTGGGTACAAGTCGTGGGGTGTGGGTACAAGTCGTGGGTGGTTAAAAATAATTAAGAATTAAGAATTAATTAAAAATTAATATAAATAAATAATTAATGATTAACTATTTTAGTGAATTTATCCTAAAAATCTATACTTCACAACGTGCGAGAGCAGTCAAACTATAATTTTGTTAATTTTGTAAACTGGCCATAAAAACCCTTTCGAAAATGAACCTGTGAAAGCTAAATTTTATTTCATCAACAATAACACAACGAAAGAACGTCACTAAATGCTCCCCAACGACAATGAAAACGGAGCCGGTCTCGGTACCGTGTGGTGGGGGGGGGGGGGGGGGGTTGGGGGGGGGGGTACTTTATATCATGGGCTATACGGGTAGGCTTCGCCAGAAAGCGGTGCCTTTTTCACCCTCTTAGCGTAATTTTAAAGTTGGTTTGTGAAAGGGTTGAGATCTAGAATATCCGGAGTGCCAACTTTCAGCACCCCCGAAGCGTTTGCTGACTGCAGAGAGTCTTGTCCTGCGCGCGCTCCAATGATCACGCTGTTGAACTGGACGACCGCCTGCAACCATTGAAGGATAGTGATGAAGAACCTCTTGAGGAGAAATAGCATGATGCGAACGCCTGATAGTTGGCTGCTCCATTTGGTGACTTGTGGTCGGAAACCATCTGGGGTTGATTTAGTGTAGTGACTGGAAAGGACGCCTGTGAACGTCGATGTTGTCTGCTGAGCTGTAGTCAACGAATCCAGACTTGCAATTGGTGTCTGTGCGTTTGCTCTATCTGGCCGCTGTGTTTGCTCCAAAGAGAAACTTGAGTTGCTGCAGGTAGACGATGCCCCGAATTAGGGTCAACTAAGAGACCATGTTCCGATGCTATTCGCATCATTTCTTCTCCAAGTTGCCCAAGTTGGGCTGCTCTTCCCCAATTCTCGGAGGTGCGATTTTTGTTTTCCGTTCTTTATAAGATGGGCCAGTTCCACCTTTTGAAGTCACTACTCGATGGACTTAAGTTCAACTGCGAGAAGGACGCTGTCCCTAGTGTCCGTGTGAGTTGCGTCGAGAAGGGAAAGGTTTTGACGGATCTTTATTTCATTCGTGGCCCGCGAGTCAGGGCAAATACGAAGATGAATGTTCTCCTGTTATCCCACCAACTTATGTAGAGGCTTAAAAAATCATTAGTAAGAAGAATTCATAAACATTCATCTTCATTTTTCGAAAAGGTTTTTTATGACCAGTTTACAAATTAAACAACTTAAAGTTTGACTGCTCTCTCGCACGTTGTGAAGTATAAATTTTTATGATAAATTCACTAAAATAGTTTATTTATTATTAATTTTTTAATTAATTATTAATCATTTTAACCACCCACGACTTGTACCCACACCCACGACCCACGACTAGTACCCACGACCCACGACCCACGACCATTAGTAACCAAAGCGGTATTGTTTGTCGGCAAGTTTCAAGGGCGCGTTCCTTCGTTCTGAAGATGACTTCCGCACAGGTTTGTCGAAACGTCAGTCACCAACAACAGTCCTTTTCAGGACTACAGTCACCCGGACGATCACACAAGACGAACTATTGTTTTTATTACTTGCTTTTCTTTCTTCCTTTCGTTCTGTTTCTATTATGATCACATGTTTTGTTTTCAACAGGGAACGCTATAACATCATCGCCCTGCCACGTCTACAACAAATGCGCCCTCTCCGTCAACTGCATCTTCACTAACACCACCAACGTCAACAACTAAGTCCCAGTCCCCATCAACAACATCTCCATCAACAGGATTTCCATCAACAAAATCTCCGTCAACAAAATCTTCATCAACAAAATCTCCATCAACAAAATCTCCTACGATTCCACCTTCAGCTACCAAAAGCACCATTTCAACCGGGTCCTCTAGGTACTAACTTAATTTGTTGAATGTTTGCATGCTTCTCTTTCCTCGAGAAGACGCTTTTGTATTAATAAATTGATACTAATGATATCATCGACATACGTTCGATTTTAATAATTGTATTCTTCTTTGTATTGCTCTTTACTCAGTTTAGCATCATGTTTACCTGTCATTAAACTACAAGTAGGTTAACAGTTCTAAAGTAAATCTAATAGCATATCTGTTTTACGATGTTTCGTCTTTACACCAAAATTGTTTTAGGTTGTGCGGACATCCTTCGAGAGTGTGCTTCAATGGTTGCAAATGACAAAGATTCCTGTACAAACCGTGAAGAATATATGAAGGAAAACTGTCCTGAATCATGCAACTTATGTGGTAAGATATGAAATGATGACGCATTGAACTAAATGGGTTCTTCTGACTGGGAGTACAAATGTTAAAACAAAAAAAACAAATTAGATCCAGATTTTAAATTTGCCTCATGACCGATCTGGGTTTTTTTTATTCTCAGGGTTTCTTCAATATTTTAAATTTATCAACCTCTTTATTATTATTATTATTATTATTATTATTATTACAAGTGGAAACCGGAATAAAAGCAATATATAATTTAATTGTCATAATGGAAAAAATGGTAAATATGATACCACCCTACTGCCCTTAATTTTAGTTTTAGTGGGGTTTAGAAATTGCGAAAATCGTGCAAATTTGTTAGTAAAAATATCAGCCCTCAGTCGGCCCTCAGTCTTTTCTGTATGGACCTCGTTACACTCGATCTGTACTGTCAAGCTTGGTTTAATAATAAGACATATGTATTATCAGATACAAAACCAATTGACAGTGTTCGTTGTATAGCACAAACCAACAAAAAGAAATGCACCCTCAGACAACAACCCTGAGTTTAAATTGTGTATATCAAAAACCCCAGTAATGCAATTTGTAAAATTCATAGTCAGAGCAATATGTAAATAGCTCAGAATAGTGGATTCAAAAAGCCTCATAATGAAGGTAAATGAGAGCTTACATGTAGTTTATATCAATGAACCAATGGTTTACATGAAGCGACTCGGCAACTTACATGTGTCTATCAGTATCAGTGAATATGAATTATGGTGATGTCAAAAATTCCTGCAAAAAAATATACTAAAGAACACCAGTGAAAGTCACTCAAATGTTAAACTCTGAAAATATGGTAGCAGTATTAGAAGGAACAGAAACCCAACACTGTTTTAAAAATTATCATGTTGTGACTATAATTTATTTTTTACATTACAATTTTTTTGTTTTCCTTTTCTCTTGAATTTAATGTCATTAGTTTTAAGTACTGTCATTAAGTACCATGCTCTAAGACAAAATAAAGACAAAGGAAAAAAATATCAAACAAAAATAAATTTAAACCAAAATTGTACATGATTTGAAAACATAAAATTTGGAATGGTTCTGAATTTTAACAGGCCATGAATTGACATAAGAGTGGCAAGGACTGGTGTTAATCAGACCAAAAGTATATGCATTTTCCAACAAAGGCTTGACTTTTCATACCATGCTCGATTACACATGCATGTACATGTATATTTATTAAAGGGGCAAAATACACTAACAGCATGTGCTAAACATTTAAACATTTTAAACATTCAATATTAAAATCACACTGTTTAGGATCAGGTTCAATGAAATCTAAATACAGCAGACAACCACCACATTTCAAAATCTTTCTTCAAATATTTATTTGGTTCCTTTTTTTCTAGCCACAATTTTTTCTTAGTGTCATGATTAACTGCAACACCATCAATCAAGTGTCACCCTCTGAATTAGTAAAACAACAATTTTATATATTATAAATTATTTCAAAACCAATATCAATTTAATTTATTCTCCTGACATCACAAGTGGCTGCCTGATATTACAATGGTTTTGAAGTACAAATCTGAAGAGAAAACAAAGCAGAGAATGTAATTAACCATCAGGTCAGCTGGAGGATGAGAGGGGCTTAAGTGGTAGACCAGTATACTGGGACCAGTATTAACCCACCTCAGAAGAGAACATATAATTAATTATTATGCTCTAGATCAAGGATAATTAAAAGAAGAGATTTTCAACTTTTTAAATAGAATATCTATTTACTATGCTTTATTCTTTTATATACACCTAAAAAGGTTTGAGACGCAACTCCCTTCCCCATTTCCCCCCCAAAAAAGAGCCCACAAAAAAAAAAAACCTTTTGAACAAATAACAGATATTTAGCCCACGTACAGCTTATATAATATATAATAACTTTACACTACACTCCCCTAAATGATGAATATAGCTCTGAAGAATTCAAAGTGAATTTTTATGGGTGTATGTAAAACCAAAAAGACTCCCGAAACACCCCAGAACACTCCGAAAACACCCAAAAATTACAAATACGAAGAAAATTAAAAATATGAAAAAAGGAAATGAAAATAAATATAAGATATTATATGGCTGAAGTGGTCCAAAGGGGAAATGGAACATGGTCAGTGGTCTGAAATTTGCATTTAGTATATTTTTGGTGGCGGAAGATGCGGTGGCCTAATGGAGTAATGGTTAGCATGCTGGACTCAGGACTGAGTGGTCTGGGTTTGAGCCCTGGCTGGGGTCAATGTGTTGTGTTCTTGGGAAAGATACTTTACTCTCAGTGCCTCTCTCCACCCAGGAGTGTAAATGAGTACCGGCGACAAAATGCTCCAGGGTGGACTAACTTGCGATGGACTATCATCCCAACCAAGGGGGTTAAGGAATACTCCTAGTTGCTTCATGCTACAGAAACTGGGATTAAGGCTCCGGCTCCGGCAGTTGTGGGCCACTACGCTCATGAAGACTTTAACCTTTTTATATGTTTGGTGTTCCTGGGTGTTTCCGGGGGTGTTGACCAGGGTCACTGTTCTTGGTTTAACATACACCCCAAAATTTTAATCAATACTGTTAATGAGATAATAAAATTGCATGCGTTTTAAACACAGAGTGAGCCTATCAGTCGAGGCTGTGGAGTTCAGCCTGCCAATCACAAATGGTCTGATTTGATTGGTTTTAATTCACCCAGGTATAATTATGTGCAATTATTCAGTATTGTCCAAGTTGTTTGCACAATCACAAAGCTTGTAATTCTGAATAATTTTGCAAATCCCGTCAAAGTCATCTTCACGAGACTCGTTCAAGTTCTCGACAAACTCAGATAAATGGAAACAGGTGGCTCTTTGATCGCAGGCTTGAGCTTTGCAGCAATTTTAGCTAGCCGCAAAATTTGGACTGTACTGTACATGTCGAAATGGGCGAAGGGAATTCATTGTTTGCATTCAGTTCCTCCAAACAGTGAATAGATATATTTGTTTTGCGCTCAATATTTATTATTATAGCTTGTTGTGTTTGACATAAATCAATTAGTTGTTTTGGATAAAAACCCAACCCCAACTTTTCTCGACCGGTTGTTGTGCGATGTTTCAGCTTTCCCCACATGCCATTAATGATAAAAATAGCCAAACAAAGTGCTTCAGACGGAGCGTGTCCTTTCCTTTTATAGGCTCGCTCCGTGTTTAAAAAGATATACGGTATCCCTTCAATTTATGCTCTTCACTCTCACCTGTAAAATCCACTGTCTACTGACTACAATCAATATATTTATTATAAGACCATGACCTCCATCTGTGAAAAAGATGAAACAGAAAACAAATGATAAATACTACATTGGGCATGGGAAAATTCCTTAGTACTTCTATCATCCTGAGTCTCCTACGCAGCCGTTATTTGTGTCGTCATGCAGCGCTTCTCCCCACTAACGGCTGCTCAAACCTGGACCACATTCCTTTCCTTTTGTTTTGACCGCAGCAACTTTGACACCTATCGGCAAAAACGTGACTGTTACCGTTTGCCGAAAATCTTTTTCAACATTATTTTTTAATATCATTCATTTGTCTTCAGTTAAACAATGTTTTATTTTGATGTTTGGTGTGCGTCAAATTTAAAAGGCGGCATACTGGCATCCGCTTGACGTTTCCGACGCTAAGGTCACGATAAGACACAATCTATTATTGGTGTATTGGCGCGAGCAAGTTCCGAAAAATGGCACTGCAAGACAGCAACTGTGATTTGGCTTAAATCGGGAAAGGAATGTGATTCGGATTTGAGCAGACGTTAGTGGGGAGAAGAGTTGCACGATGACACAAATAACGGGGCTGCATAGGAGACTACTATCATCCCAGTTCATCTAAATATACCTGATTAAATAGATCAGCTACATTTTGACTTCCAACTTTCATTTTACTGAAAACAATTTTCAGTTGATAACAAAATAAACTTAAGTTAAACTTAATTATTGCTAATTCTTTTTTATAATATATTATACACTGCACCAAAGCGTCTGTATTTTATAATCGTTTGTGATCAGAAAACTGAAGTTGTGTGACGCGTGACAAAAAGTGAAAAGTACAATGTTTACAAACGCCTTCACTCTTCTGATTGGCGTTAAAAACCTCGAATTGTAATATATATTATAGTCTATTTTAATACACAACAGCTCTTCTGTCCAAAAGTTAAATTAAAACAAACCGCAAAATATTTTTCATAACAATTGAAGGGCCACAATTTTTTGTGATGATTTATAGCAAGCAAACATTATATTTAAATGTTGTTCAGCACCCAGATTTGACAGCATAGAAACATAAAATCGCCGGCCTTCATTCAAACGCAGCAATTCCACTTTTCCCTCGGAAAGTTTATTTTAATTTCCCAGGACAAGAAACAATATGGCAAGCAAAACATCGTATCGAAAAAAGAGAAAACAATTCACTAGACACCTTTCCAGTATTTCCAGTGAAAGCTGGAAGATTTCGTACTATTTTAGCCTAAAGAAGCTTGTGAAATCGTTTGTTTTGTTTATGCAGAGCTCAGCTTTGGGACTGGGAATTTAATTCAAAGATGCACAATTTGCAGTGACGATTTAATATTACTATAATTCGCAAGCAATACTGACACTATAAGCATAGAAACATAAAATCGCCTACATTCAAATTGGAGAAATTCAATTTCCCTTGGTACGTGTAAACTTATTTTAATTTCCTAGGACGAGAAACATGCCAAAGCGAAATATCGTATTGAAAAGTGAAGAGAAAAACAAATAATAATTCACTAGACACCTTTCAGTATTTCAGCGCAGTCGGAAAGCCGTTAGATTTCGTACTATTTTAGCCTAAAAAAGCTTTTGAAAATCGTTTGTTTGCTTACCGAGCTCAGCTTAGGGACTGAGAATTTCAATTCAAAGAGGCAGAGCTATGCCTTCTAGTTTCGTTTCAACACATAGCTGATTGCATCGGATGTAAACAACAGATGATCAGTGTTAATTTACCAACGAAGGTGTTAAAAGCTTGGTCTATTCTAGTAGAAAAAAAAAACTAACCAAAGGTATCTCTTGTCATAGAACATGTAAAGGTAATATAAAGTAAAGGTACGTTTTTATAATAAGCTTATAATTAAGCTCATAATATTTAGCAAAGCGCTCACATGCACTGCCAGCTGCTTCACGAGCGGAACGGTACTTATATAACAACTTAGCTTACTTACTTGATGGTGCCTGTTTGGCGTCATGTGATGTTATGACCACTTGAATCCACACTTTTTCTCCTGTCCGAAGGACTTTACTCTCTCTCTTTAACAGTAAAACGAAGTTTAAAATATTTTTTAAGTCCACAAGACAGACGTCCACAAAAACGTTTTGTAGACGAAACCTCGCGAGTAGTTGAAAGTGAGTCACATGACGACGGCGTAAGCCGCAGAAAATGGCGCGAGAGCACAGTCTCGCCCCAATCCTCTCTCCTCCCCAGGCCCCAAGGAACTGCCTAAATTACATCCCTGAGCCCTAAGACGGAGATTTAATTTTGCAAAACAGACAAGCGAACTGGAAAGAGGATGCTCTAAAACCTCTCATAAATTTCTCTTTTTGGTTTTAAATTAATAAGTTGGCTGATTTTAGCGCCAATAACCAACTTTTCATGCGCTGTTCATGCGCTGCTCTTCCCTGATATTTAAAAGAAAAAATAATAATCGCCCTTCTGATAAACCTTACATCAATATCTACAACTGACAGGAATAACGCGCTGTTTTATTGAGCATAATGTACTTTTAAAGCAATTTAAAATATTCAAAGCAATTCTGGTCACGTGACTGATGACGTCACGTACAAACGAGTTCAAAAATGTGTTCTTCGCATAAACATCTATCCACATGTAGATTTTGGTTTGCTATACACCTTATGCTTTATGAGATATCGCAGAACAAAATTTCCACATATTTTTGCACCCGTGTATAGCCCCCTTAAATTTAAAATGCCAGATGTCACCTGGCCATTTCAAAATGCCCCATTTCAATATCTTGCTATCTAGATTGATTGCTTTTCAATTGATAGCGGCCTGTTCTCACAGTAGACAAAACCGCATTTTCCGGGCGTGGTCACGTGACTAATAACGTCATCACACAAAGTTTGATATGAGAGTTATTTTATGGTAAGTGTTATTACCTTGTGGTGTTTTCACCCTTCTGGGCCTCAAATTGACAAAGTTATTTGTCATTGAAAAATTTCCAGTTGCAAAGGACTCTGGGAAGGTTCTTATTATAATTATATATTGCCTTTTATAATTATTACAAGTGGAACCGGAATAAAAGCAATATATAATTTAATTGTCATAATGGAAAAATGGTAAATATGATACCACCTACTGCCCTTATTTTAGTTTTAGTGGGGTTTAGAAATTGCGAAAATCATGCAAATTTGTTAGTAAAATTGTTCGCGGGTATATTTTCCGCGATATTCGGATATCGGCCCTCAGTCTTTTCTGTATGGACCTCGTTGCACTTACCCTGCGAGACAGAGATTGACTTCTCTATCGGCGCGCGCGCGATGAGAAGGAAACCTCTCTGCACACAACCGCACGATCCTTTGATCTTGCCGCGTCCCAAATCTGGGATGAATAAATTAACAAAATACTGGTTTTTAACCGGTTAAAACCTAGAAAGAGCGCGCGCTTTGTACGCGCTTCATCACGCGTACGGGCCACTTGTATGCGTCAGTACAAAATTTTCCTTTCAAAAACTGCTTCAAACTCGCTAAATCAGCAGAAACAATAATCATCTACTGATAAAACTATATTCTACTAACTGAACTAACCCTTTTCCGAAGAAATTACCGAGAAAATTGCCAACAGATGCAAAGAAATTCAAAAGCTTACGCGTACAATTAGCGCGCGCGAGTATTTATAGTGACGTAGTTCGCGCATGCACGATAGGAAATCGAGCGGTTGTTGTGTGCAGAGGTTCCTTCTCGTCGCGTGCGAAAAGAGAAGTGAATCTCTGTCTCGCAGGGTACGTTGCACTCGATCTGTACTGTCAAGATTCTCCCAGTACGGCTCTCGCGCTTGGTTAATAATAAGATATATGTATTATCGTAGATACAAAACCAATTGACAGTTAACAATTGGTTCATGCTTTAGCGTGCATTATCGAGTTATGATGCACGCGGGAAGTTTGGAGAGCACGATAGAAGCGTAAGAGTTGCACGAGGCGATAGCCGAGTGCAACTCTAGCTTCTTGAGTGCTCTCCAAACTCCCAAGTGCATCATAACTCGATAATGCACAGCTAAAAGCATGAGCCAATTGTTTTATAACATTTTATTGCGATTCAAAACATTTTTTGGACAAATTAAAAGGAAAATTGAGATCATACGCGAGTGTTTGCACACCGAACATTGAACGCGAAGTTTGGTTTCGAAGGAAGTCAGCCTTTTTTCGCCGGTCAATTGCTTATAAAAAGAAAAGCAATCCACAATTATGTCTCAATGAAGTTTTCTAAAGTACTAAACAGCAAAAAAATGGGGAAGAAATAACCCCAATTTTGAAGCGAAATTTAAGCTTTTAAAAGCTTATTCAAAAACATCTACGTGATTTTACAACTTCAGAAAACGGTAAACAAACTCTTATTAACGACAAAAAATGATTTTAATGTACTCACCTTACGCAAACTTTTACATAGAGCAAGTTGTATCGGCGAATAAAGCATTCCATTACAGCCATTAATTGAGCAAACAACAAGAGATGAAAGATTTCCGACGATTCATCCAAGAAAACTTTTGAATTTTGACGCGTACGTGAGGAACCCGATACTCTGTCGAAGTGACAGGTCAAGTTGCTCGCGCCATCAGCGTGCATCATTGGATTATGATGCACCGCGCGCGCTACTGAATTTTACTATGTGGATTTGCTAGCTATGTTATAATGTTCTTTGTATAGCACAAAACCAACAATTATGCACCTCTCAGACAACAACCCTGAGTTTAAATTAAGTAATGCAATTTGTTTAAAAAAATTCATAGTCAGAGAAATATGTAAATAGCTCAGAATAGTGGATTCAAAAGCCTCATATGAAGGTAAATGAGAGCTTACATGTACATGTACAGTTTATATCAATGAATCAATGGTTCACATGAAGCGACTCGGGCAACTTACATGCGCCTATCAGTATCAGTGAATATGAATTATGATGATGTCAAAAATTCCTGGGAACAAAAAATATACTAAAGAACACCAGTGATTAAGTCACTCAAAATGTTAAACTCTGAAAATATGGTAGCAGTATTAGAAGGAACAGTAACTCGACACTGTTAAATTATCATGTTGTGACTAATTTAATTTTGAATTTAATGTAATTAGTTAGCACTGTCATTAAGTACCATGCTCTAAAACAAATGAAGACAAAAGGAAATAAATATCAAACAAAAATAAATTTAAATAAAAATGTACATGATTTGAAAAATAAATTTGGAATATCCTGAATTTTAACAGGTCACGAATTGACATAAGAGTCACACTGGTGTGAATCAGACCAAAAGTATGTATTTTCCAACAAAGGCTTGACTTTTCATACCATGTTCAATTACACATGCATGTACATGTATATTTATAAGGGGCAAAATACACTTTAACAGCTTGTGCTAACATTTAACATTTTAAACATTCAATTAAAATCACACTGTTTAGGATCAATGAAATCTAAATACAGCAAACAACCACCACATTTCAAAAATCTTTCTTCAAATATTTATTTGGTCCTTTTTTCTGGCCACAATTTTTTTTTAGTGTCATGATTAACTGCAACACCATCAATCAAGTGTCACCCTCTGAATTAGTAAAACAAACAATTTTTATATATTATATAGGTTATAAATTATATTCAAACCAAATATCAATTTATTATTCTCCTGACATCACAAGTGTATTACAATGGTGTTGAAGTACAAATCTGAAGAGAAAACAAAGCAGAGAATGTAATTAACCATAGACCAGTATACTGGTACCCAGTATTAACCCACTCAGAAGAGAACATAGAATTAATTATTATGTTCTAGATCAAGGATAATTAATGAAAGGGATTTTCAACTTTAAATAGATAACTATTTACTATGCTTTATTCTTTTGTATATACAGTGGAACCCTGGCCATACGACCACCCTGTTAATCCGACCACCCATTATTTACGACCAACGACCACCTTTTCGAGTCCCCAGTCGTTATTTCTTTATAAAATTACCCCGTTAATACGACCAGTCAAAATGCCTGGTGAGACTGCTGAATGAAAACAGACACAATCTGACAAACAATAACGCATTTTAGTGAATGTTGTGCGGCAAAGTTTGTAGTGGTAGACCAGTACACCGGTACAACGGTAACTGAAAAGAAACCCCAATATACATGTACAGTACATTGTACATGTAGCCACCCCAGAAGACAACATATGCTCTAGATCTAGGATAAATGTTTCAAGGGGTTTTAAACTTTCAACTACAGCTGTAGATATCTATTTACTATGCTTTCATTCTTTTTATACATGTACATGTACACCTAAAAAAGTTTTGAAAACACCCCCATCCCCCAAAACGAAGCCCACCAAAACCTGCTCTATAAACCTGTTAATTTCTGATATTGTTAATGCAAAGCGAACAGTTTTGGTAACATTGATGCAAACCACCAATATGGAAAAAATATATCAATGGTCTGTTTAAAACTGATTGGAATACTTGTTACTTTAAGCTTCCTAGTGTGTCCTTGGTTTAACATATGCCCAAATTTTAACCAATACTTCATGTATTAACATTATGATACTGTAACACGCCAATCAAAACATATATATAACATGTATAAAAAAATTGCAAGCTCCCTATGATTTATGCTCTTCATTCTCACCTGTAAAATCCACACTGTCTATAATCAAGTCTATTATATAAGACACTTCATGACCTCAATCTATGAAAAAAAAATTGAACCAGAAAAAAAATTAATTAATACTACAATGTGCATGGGAAATTCCTTAGGCCCAGTTCAGATGCCGTACTTGACATGAGCCGAATCAAATTCAAATTTAGGCCGACCCAAATTAATTTAGATCAGCTGAATTGATTCAGACGCCGAGCTTAATTCGGCTGAACTTAAAAATAGGGGAAAATTGCTGTTATATTGAAAAATACATTATAATAATTTATGCATTTGTTTCGGCTCATGTGAAGTTTGGCGTCTGAATCAAAGCCGGTCCACAGCCGTTTTTCTCGGCTGAGCCAGGTTGAAAAGAACGGCTGAGCCGATAACAATTGATTCAGCCGTTTCGAATTGATTCAGATGCCGTACCTCACATGAACTTAATTCATCGAATTCGATTTGGCCTCATGTGAAGTACGGCGTCTGAACTGGGCCTTAGTATTCATAGCCTCCCAGTTCATTCCAAATAACCTGATTAAATGGACAGCTAGATTTCGATTTCAACCTTCATTTACTGAAAGCAGCGCTTATGAGAGCTTCTACTGTAGTGCAAATTCTTTTATTCTCTCATGTACAATCTAAATGTATACTGCTCCATCGTGTCTGTATTTTATTATTTAAAGGCAAGTTGTGTGAAGGGTTACAAAAAGTACAAATTATATTTATGCTAACTATGGCTCCACAAACTAGGCACATGCAAAAACGGAATCTTAGCTGGAGGAACTAACACTAATAAAAAGCAGCTAAAATAGTTGTCAAGCCAGGGCAAACCCAGCAACAAAACCCAGCTCAAAAATATCTAGCTGCGAGCAGGCTCTCATACGCGCGATGAGCGCGGAGCACGATCCTTAGTATTGCGTGACGTTCGAGCGCCGAGCGCGAGGGAGTGGGACGAGAAATAGGAGCCTGCACGCGAGGCCCAGTTTCTCGAATGTCCTGCGTTCGTCCACGAACGCAGCATTCTGATTGGTCCAAAATGACAGATCCAATTATTGTGACAAAAACCAGGGCAACCAAGGGCAACGGAAAAAATAGTCGGTTCAATTATTGTTTTGTTCAAGAGTGTTTCGCAAGCTTTTGATCAATTCTGAACCTGCGTTTATACAGCTCAAGAGCAGTCAATTATTGTATTATTGAAGAGAGAGATGTTTTCGCTTAATGCCCGACCGACTGGTTACGGGCAAAGCTAAACTGACCTGAACTGTTCTCGCTCGAAACACTGTAGGGTGACGGTCGTAACTTGTGCCTTCGCCGCTCCGGAGGGCGCCGTGAACTTAAACGAGATCGAGAGCTTGCTCGCAGGCTAGAAGATCACTGGTCATCACTCGCAGTCTATGTTTTTTAAATAGTCTATGTTCTGTGATCGTGCATTTCACATATGTTTATTTTACATACACTGAAAACGCGTATTTAAAAAAGCTTTATTACACGACGTTAATTAGTGAACTATACTTTGGAAACCCACTTCGCCGTAGTTCTTGATGGGTTCCGCGCTTGTAATTGGAAAAGCATTATTATTTTGTCCTCTCGCTCTGTTTGTTCGTGAAACTTTTCCTGTTGGAAATAATTTGATCCTGTTGATCTGATGTCGCCGACAGAAGTTTGCATTTGGCTCTGGTTTCGCGCTCAGTAATACTACCATTTTTCCACCTTCGCTATATCACACCTAGTTGAGTTTTCATCATCACAAGTTCCTGATTTTGTGACAACGGGTTTATACAATCACGCTCTGACAAACTCTCTCGCACATCGCCGGGCCAACACATCATGCATCACGGCTGCCGTTGCGGAAACAAGACTCCGCACTTAAAACAATCGCTCGCTGTGTTTAAACGTTTTCTTGCGCGCTACCATGCAGCGTATGGCTATCTTGTTAACCTTCACTGCTCGCGGCAAAACCCAAATAAGAGAGCATTGCTTTTGCCACGGACGTCTAGGAATAAACATCTGGTCCG
This sequence comes from Desmophyllum pertusum, assembly GCA_029204205.1. Lineage (NCBI taxonomy): Eukaryota > Metazoa > Cnidaria > Anthozoa > Scleractinia > Caryophylliidae > Desmophyllum > Desmophyllum pertusum. The sequence goes on along the minus strand of MU826843.1, from coordinate 336,434 downwards.
AAAATACTTTTTCTCGTATCCATGGGTAATGTTTGTTTACATTTTCCTCCAATTCTATTGGTTGGTTATTTGACAAATGAATGCGTAATGAGTTTGTCACAAAATGACACCTCGCTAGGCGGCATTCGAGAAACCGGGCCTTGCGTGCAGGCTCTCATTTCTCGTCCCACTCCCTCGCGCTCACGCGCTCGAACGTCACGCAATCTAACGATCACGATCACGCGTATGAGAGCCTGCTCAGGCTAAAAAATATCCAGCACAAAAATACACAGAGTCAAAAATAATTTTGATCACAATGTGAGGCAAAAAAAAAATTTGAAGCTACAACTAGCATGACATTAAACAAATGGTCCTAGCAAAAATAAACTTAAACAACTCCGAACTGACAAATTAAAATAATTTTGAACCCAGTGACACAAAACGATTTAGAACGGTCAAGCGACAAAAATAATATTGAACCCAGCTTGGGCGACACAGCTCCCAGCAAACTCTGTACGATTGAGCAACTAATATAATTTTCAAGGCAGCATCACTGAGAGTCATGACAAAATACGACTGTAGTGTTGTAATGCTATTGCATGCAGTTAGTTTCCTGAGTCAAAAAAATTCAATCATTTCCCACAGTATCTACAGTATCAAACCAAATCAACATCGTAGCCATAAGCTTATATATAAGTTAAGGTAAATATATCGGAGAAATAAATTAAAAACAAACGCACTTGACTGGTTTTAAAGACAATTGTATTCGAGCTCATGCATGCATTGAGCGAGCGATTTATTATGACCTGAAAACGAAGCTACATGCACATGTAAATCGAGATAGAGCAAAGCGATATTTTCGCGATCTCATTTTATTATTTACACCTGTTTCTGAACTTAAGCTTACCTTAATGCTCCTTAATGCAGATTCCCTCGAGTTTATAGCCTGTGTACATCCGCCTCCTCCCTCAAAAAATGAGCCGTGCCCCGATGGAGCGGCGGAGGGCGAGTTGAAAACGAGACCTGCTTACGATCACTGTATTTTTTTTCATTTCTGCCCGGAAAACCGCAGGAACCTGAAAAACCAAATTGAAATAATTTCACAATAAGCGGCGCAATGTCGCTCGTTTTATATGGCAATGAAAAAAAAACCGCCGCGGAAAAAAACCTAATCTTCCTTGGTAAGACATTACTGTCGGATATGTGGCTGTTGTTTTAAAATACCGTATGAGTGAATCAGTCCGCCAAATCTTGACACAAGCCTTATTTCAACCGTCGAAACAGAAGGGCCTATTAACAGGGCTTCAAAATTGCGACCGATATGGTCGCAAATGCGACTAACATTTCATCCTTTGCGACTAAAAGTTTCTGGTTTATGTCGCCACTTTGCGACTACATGTACGTTCTACTCTACGATTTAGATTATAAATTAAAAGGTATTAAAGTTTAAAAACAATTTCTCTTGGCTTTCAATGCAGTCATATTGCTCCATCTCTTTGTCTTGCTGTAAAAATCACTCCTCGGACTTCTGAAAACTTGGGAATGGCTGGCCGCGTTGAATCGCCCTATAATATAATGAGTATGTCACGTATGCCCATGGATGGTGTCTCTGGTAATGTGGCTATCCACCATGTCGATTCCTTTGTATTTGCGATCGTATTTGCGATTGTGTTTGGCTCAACGTTAGCTACAAAATTGGAAAGTTCTTAGCCCTTTTCACCACCACGCATTTTGGAGCAAAGTGGCTGTGGGACACCGGCACCTTTTGAAAATGGCGGCTTTTTTCCCCCCCCAATGCGTATCGTTATTTCAAATGAAGGTAGTGCACATGTTAGACATCATGTTTAACTAAAAATAACATACTTAAGAAAAAATTTCACAAACAATGACATGTACATGTACTAAAACACTATGATTTATTTCATTCAAAAACTGATAAAAAGCAGTGAAAATGCTGCTCTACTCTTACATGTACCACATTTGGTTAAGATCATCTAAATGCATCCAGTCGCACTCAAGTAAATATATTGTCCTCAACGTTTCGCCAAAAGGTAACAATAATAATAATTCTTATTATCAAATAATTCTTATTAGTTTAGTCTCATGCAGGGCTGTCATTAAGTTGATGAGTCACCTGCTTGCGTTGATCTTCACACCGTAACAAACTTGAATTATACCAACAACAGGCAAGTTCACCCGTAACATCAAGGTTCCATCAAGCACTACTCAGCATAACAGTATTTCACGGGTTACGGCCATTAATGACAGCCCTGTCATGTATTAAAACATGAGCTGAAATCGCTAACTATTGCTGAAATATGTGTCACCGATGCAATGTTTTGGAAGGCTAGCCAGATTGCGTTTCATTAATAATTATTGTAAACAGCACTCTCAAAAAAAGATTATTTCCACCAGTTGAACATAAGCTTGTCCCAAAAGTAAAATGTTATGAATGCGTATTTATTTTGGCAGATGCATTATACATGTACACGTCTGAGACGCATGCATTACAAAGTAAAAATTGATCATTGATAAATAATAATATTATTAATGTAAATAAGATGTTTACAGTTGATTTCTTTTATAAAATACAAATTTGATCTCTGACATTGTACATGTAGTCTTCAGTGAATAAACCGTTGTGTGGCTTGGGATTGCCAAAAATCTGATGTACTTTATAAAGTCCTAGCTAAGCAAAATAACAAACGCAAACAAATTTGATGCATTTTCTCAACGCATTTTGCAGCACCTGAACTACAGTGTACGGTACACAGTGTAACCCCAAATTTCTCTAAGCCCCTGATTTCTACAACCTGATAACTCGAACCATGCGACTTGTTTTCACTGTAATTTTACTCCTGTACCACTGAGTTCGCTGAACAGCGGAATTATAAACTTCAAATACGGTCAACTTTGTCATGCGCTGAATTGTCCAGTTAAAAACTGAAATGTGAACAGTAAACTACTTCTAAATAATAATATACTGAAACCTTGCACACCAAAAGTATAAAACAAAAAGCATTGGGTGTTCTGGCTTCATACAAAAACAGATATAAAAAGTAAAGTTATGGTCTCTTGACCATGCACTACGCCCTACAGTTTAATACGTGTTTTCTGAATTTTCTCGGACATTTCAAGCAACGGTGATAACCAACAAACCAAAAATATGAACCACAGGTAGATCAACTACTGCTACATAAGTTGTCCGTACGCATTTGAAATTCTGAAATTGACTCGACGAAAAAACGGCTTGCAATATTCAGTACAAATAAGTTAAAAGGCTATAACATCGTTCACCTGTAATCGTCATACTGGACAAAAATGTTTCGCCTAAGCCAGCCGATTGAATTGTGAAGACAAAACATATTTGATACCCGTTTCAAGCCATTTCAAAGTAATGTTTTGATAATTGAAGGACGCCAGCAATTTTTCAATGTAAAAAAATACGCCATACAGGCGTAAATAACCTGAATATGGTTCCACATTTTCACTTACCGAGCTGCAACTTTCGCGACTGGTATTCCTGCTCGTTCTTTCTCAACTTATACAAGCAAAGTTTGAATTCCTTCTTGTTTCGCGTTTCGTTTCTAAACTGAAACAATGCAAACAGCCGTGAAGTTAACGATCAATACGTCAACAAAGGTGTAAAAATTTCTACCTGCCTAGCGGTGAGTAGAAAAATTTCAATAAGCTTAAGCTTAAGCGTATATCAATTCAAGGAAAATGAAGCTTTCCGCTAGCGCGCTGATAAGCTAAATTACGCTTCGCCAAATATAACTTAAGCTAAGCTTATATAAAATGAAACACTCAAGAACACTTAGCTTTCTCTTGGCCAACAGGCGACTACTTGAATCTGCACTTGTCCGCTACACGATGGACTTTCTTCGCTCTTAAGCAGCCAAAAGATGACTAGAAAGTCGAAGGAAAATTTCTTCAGTCGACAAAAACTTTTCATTAGACCCAAGAAACTAGCGAAAAAAAATCGGCGAAAATACGCACTGAGCTGACGCGACAAGACGCGGACCGGCAATGGCGCGCAAAACACACCTCATTTTCATGTTTTCTCGTTACCAGGCTCCATGCGCTGCTCAATTATATGCCTGAGGGCTATGACGCGAATTTAATTTTGCAAAACAGACAACGGCAGTGGAAAGAGGATGCTCTAAAACCTCTCATAAAATTTCTCCTTTTGGTTTTTAAATTGAAATGGACGAACAGGAGATTGAAAGGAGCCAATCCAAAACCGTTTGTGTGCGTTCTTCCCTAATATTTAAAAGACAAAATAATAATCGCCCTTTTGATAAAACCTTACATCAATATCTACAACTGACAGGAATAAGGCGCTGTTTTTATTGAGCATAATGTACTTTTAAAGCAATTTAAAATATTCGAAGCAATCTGGTCACGTGACTGATGACGTCACGTTACGAAACGTGTTCAAAATGTGTTCTTCGCATAAACATCTATCCACATGTAGATTTTGGTTGCTATACACCTTACGCTTTATGAGATACTGCAGAACAAAATTTCGCACATAATTTTTGCACCCGTGGTATAGCCCCCTTAAATTTAAAATGCCAGATGTCACCTGGCCATTTTAAAATGCCCCATTTCAATATCTTGCTATCTAGATTGATTGCTTTTCAATTGATAGCGGCTGTTCTCACAGTAAACAAAAACGCATTTTCGGGCGTGGTCACGGACTAATGGACGTCATCACACTAAAGTTTGATATGAGAGTTATTTTATTGTAGTGTTGTTACCTTGTGGTGTTTCACCTTCTGGTCCTCAAATTGACAAAGTTATTTGTCATTGAAAAATTTCCAAGTTGCAAAGGACTCTGGGAAGGTTCTTATTATAATTATATATTGCTTTTTATAATTATTATTATTATTTTGTGTGGCGCCATGAACAACTTAAACAAATTAAATTCGAAATACAGGAACCCATTCTTAAAAGGGTACACTGTTTCCCTCATTTTTTAGTTATCAAAGATGGCGGAGAAAGTAAACTTCCCTAGCTCTCAGTCCACGGTGAAATGAGAATGTCATCGCTTCAAAAATGTGCCGTCTCCTCCACTAATACCTGAGCAACTAGTAACTCAGTGAAAAGCATCTTTTATTTCTAACAAATGCTGGATCCCGGCTACATCCAAAAGGAGCTGCAGTTAATTAATTAGTTGAAATACTAACATTACTTTGAAATTATTATGTCTATTCATTTGTCAGGTGTAGATCTACATTGTAAAGATAAAATGCCAGAGCATTGTTTCCTCTCTTATCGCTAGAGACAAAGAATACTGCAAAACCAAGCCAGAATTCATGAGAGAAAACTGTGCAAGAACTTGTGAATACTGCGGTATGACTGCATGCATACTTAACATACAAAAATATATAATTCCTTAACTCCAGTTCAAACGTTCAACGTTTCATGTCCACCTGTTTTGTTTTTTTAATAGCTCTAGTTCCTTTCGATGTGTTATAAATTTGGTACAAATTAATAAATTCGAAGTTTAAAATTAGCCTTAGAATCGGAAACTATAAGCTGATTCTTTTGATTGGACACCATTTGTGACTGTATTGTCCCACGCGTATAGCAGCATTGTAATCAATCAATGCTGATACTTTTACACTTTAATATTCAGGGTGGAGGCCAAATCCAGTTTTGATCGTGGAAAGTCATGCATTACGCGTTTGCTTTGACTTTCTTTTGGTGATCGTGAGTTCTTTTAATCTTTGTGACTTGGTTTAACCAATAAGAACAAACATATTGTTGTGCTCCACCGGAGTACTTCTGTTTCGTTCATTAAGTCTGGTTTTTCACCAGCGACGCAAGCACAAGCGCAAACATAAGCGCAAGCACAAAAGCTCTTATTTCGCCGTGAAAACGGGCTTGACGCAAGCATAAGCACAAGCTTTTGATCCTTGTGCTTGTCCTTATGCTTACGTCACACGTGAAAACCGGCGGAACATAACACAAGCACAATGAAAAAGCAGTGACTTTGATATGATTTTGAAGGAATTTTTGAACAATAAAACAAAGGTTAGTTCAGAAAATTTTCTCCGAAAGTGATTTGTGAGTTATTGTGCTTATTTTGCCTAACAGTCATTGACGTATCCTCACTGCAATCTAAGCCATTTCCGTCTTCAAAACAAGACCTGGCGGAAAATCTTTTATTTGAAAATAAACTTTACTCGCATTTTGAACAATTGAAAAAGGCAACGTCCACGACAAAAACTTTCGAATTTTTGGGAATTTCCCGCCATTGCACGCAAGTTGCACAAGTAAAGTTTGCCGTGTATCGTGGTACATTTGAAATATTTTTATCACCTCGGTACTCATTTAACTGAACTGTTACATTTTCAGGTTGTCATGATCTTTTGCCACTCTGCCCTTTCACTTGTTTGCAAATAACCAAGACTACTGTGCGGATAATCCTTTGTTCATGAAAACAAACTGCCCCCAAGTCCTGCAACATCTGCGACGGTAAGTAAACAGCGACAGTGGTGGATCTATATTATTTCTACAAATTTCATTTATTTATTTAAACCGAGGCAAAAAATGCACCATCCTCCAATGCAAGTCACAATAAATGACAAAATTATCGAACAGGTATAAAAGCAGATGGTCTTTTTAGGCGTCTTACTAGATGAAAATCTGTCTTGGAAACCACGCATTTCTCATGGTAGCCAGGAATAATTTATAAATCAAGCTTTTTTTTCTCTCTAAAACCAGTTTACGAACTTTATACTACAGTATGATTTATCCTTATCTTCATTACTGCAATATTGTTTGGGCATCCACTTATAAAACCAATCTTCGTCGTCTTGTGACCTTGCAAAACGAGCTATCAGAATGATAAATAAGTCTAATTTTGATGCACCCTCAGACCCCATTTTTAAGGATTTTAGAATGCTAAAAGTTTTTGACATTCGCTCCGTAGAATTAGGCAAATTTCACGTATTCTCACAAACACTCCCTCATACCTATAAAAAGTTTAATGAGTTATTTTTCTCTAAACAGTTCAGTAACTTCAGTTCATGCATACAATACAAGAAATGCTCATGCTTATAACTTACCTTTCAGTAGAAACAAATGCAAAACTATTCTCCGTAACCTAACAAGGACCGAAGTATTTTAATTCTTCAGATGACGATATCGTTAACCCTTACGGTACTAGAATTCGCACTGAAAAACGCATTTTTGGGTCACGGAACCCGTTTTCTTGGTGCTGTTACCCGAAATTTGGCTAACCTTTGCTAAAAATGTCATTTCGAAAACTCTCTAAGCTTAAAAATTATATCTTTAAAAACTATTAGACGTGTAGAGCATTCCATAGCCTGTTTCCAACGTAATGTCTTAAAAGAGAGCGGTAGTATGAACTCTCGGCAAGTGTCATGATCCTCGCAGTCTATCGTCACCGTAAAGTAAATACTTCACTAATATAAAACGCTTAGGGATTTTTATCTTTTGATTCTAATTTTAGCTCACATAACACCTTTCGTGCTATCGGACAGTTTTGTGAAGTAATATAGGTTTGGAAAAAAGTAGTCAACACCCAGAGCCCAGAACAATTTGAGTTGGTTTAAACGATCAAATAAATCCAATATGGCCAAGTAATTCTCCAAAAACTCTTTTGGCAAATATAGCGCAAAAAATAATTGATAGCATCAAATACATCTTACTATAATATTGATTTTCATCCGTTTTAGATAGTCAACTTGATAGTGATGTTAAGCCACCAACAACGAATGGTAAGAAATGTTCCAAGGGAAATAAAAAATAGTTCGAGATAGCGGAGGTTCGAGTTAGCCGATAGTAAATGACTGAAAAACAAGGGCAAGGGGAATGGATTCAGTTGAGTTCGAGATAGCGGGGAGTTCGAGTTAACCAGGGCGCAGGAAAGCATGGGTGGTGAAACGCGCACTGCGCTTTTGTGCGATGTTTGATGCGGAGCGAGACTGGGTCGAGAGCGCTCGAGAGCGCGCAAGTTCATAACATGTCGGCAAATGAAGTTCAATAGCTGATGCAGAAAAGGGATTGCTACAAGAGAACGGTACGGGATTTCCACTTAGTTTTTTGTAGAATGAAACATGTCAACATGTGTGTAAAGCTGTAAGCAATAAAGAACGGGTTCAATATGTAAAATCAACAACGATTTTATTTAAAATAAGTCGAGCTGCTTCGAAACGCTATTGAACTTCATTTGCCGACATGTTTTGAACTCGAGCGCTCTCGATCTCGACCGCGCTCGACCCAGTCCTCGCTCCGCATCAAACATCGCACAAGAGTGCAGTGCGCGTTTCACCGCCCATCCTTTCCTGCGCCCTGAGTTAACCGAGTTCGAGTTAGCGGGGCTCTACTGTAGTAGTAAATGCGAGTGTATATTGAGATAAATGATACATTTGTACTAATAAATGACTTCCGAAGTTGTAAGCCAGCAGAAATTAAACTGATGTCATCATAATCGAGTCCGTCACCCGGTGGGGGGGGGGGGGGGGGCTCCCATATAAAAGGTGTCTGGGGTGATCGTCGGAAATTTTGAAAAGAACCCCTAAAAGGTACCAGAATCTCGTTTTGTGGGCGTGGCTCCAATTCATTTTCACCCCTAAGAGGTACCAATTCTAAGACAAAACTTCTTGTCATAAATTTTTCCCGCTTAATTCCCTAAAGGTACCGGAATAACTCTAACGGTAGTCATTTTAGATTTTAACACCCCTAAGTGTACCAAACCACGAATTTTAACCCCTAAAAGGTACGACGATCACCCCCCCCCCCCCTTCTTCCCCGGGTCCGTCATATTCATCTTAAGTGATGGGTTTGTGCAATATTTAACTTAGATAAATTTTATCGTTTATTGATGTCATCGTCGCCTTCTAGTGGTAAGTAACTCAGTAACCTATGCTATTCATCTCAGTACCCTGTAACTCATTTCCAGTTGTTTCTTTGTTTTCTGTTGCTGCTGTTTTTAGTTTAATTTTTGATCATAGGTTGTGTCGATAAGAGGACGAAATGCAAAGAGTTTGCTGGCTATAAGAACTATTGTTTACTTCAAGCCCCATTTATGAGGAAAAACTGTCCAAAATCCTGTCAGTTTTTGCGATAAGGTAAGTTTTTAAACATCTGATCATTAAACCTACTCAGGTTGTTCTGGGGCTCTGGGTGTTAAAATACTTCTAACCAAGATATGTTTGACCATCACGTCCCTCGAAATAATACAAACGGGGATCCTTGGATAAGACTCGATCCGGCGCAGATAACTACACAGGTCACATGTACTTTTACATGAATACGCGAATACAGCAATTTATTTTTGACGCAGCAGTCCGGCGCCATCTTCGCAAAGCTGTATTGTAAACAACCTACCAATATTTCGCTTAAATTTTTTTTGTTAAGAATTTTTTTGGCATGTTAATAGAAAATAAAATGCAATAAAATCACATGATGTTTTATTTAAAAGTATGGTAAATATGTACCATGTATACTTCTTTATTTATATATATACATACAGAGATTTACTCACTGGAAAGCCGCGAAGTAAATTTTCGTTCGCAAGCTGGTGTAAGCCATCAGGAGCCGCGTATCATGTTTTTTTGCCGTGTGAGCCGTAACAAGTTGATGTTTCATTCAAGGCTGATTGGTGGCGTTTTCGCACACGTCGACACACGTTCTTCGCCAGTTAAAATTATAGAATTTCAGCGTTTATGTTTAAGCTTACATTTCTCTAAAAACATGAGTGAAAGGCGGTTTGCTGCCTACAATTCTTCGGTGGAAGATTACGTCGAAAGTCTGGAGAACAAGAACACAAAAGAAAATCGAAGCGGGACGTAAAATTGTTGAAAGAATTGAGAAACGAAAACACGACGAGCGAGAGTTGTACACTATGGCACTAGAAGAACTGGACAAGTATCTCGCAGAGTTTATTCGCTCTGTTAGACGTATTAAAGATGGAGCAGATTACGAACCCTCAAGTTTAAGAAGCCTCGCGTTGAGTTCAAGTTTTGAGAGGCATTTTACCCAGCTAGTGACCTAGTGTCATACAATTTGAGTTGACTCGAAAATGTCTACAATCAAAACAAAAAGAACTAAAAAAGCTGGCCGCGGTAACAAGAACAAAGCCAAAGCAAGGTCAGGCTCCAATTTACACTTTATATTTCATGTTTTTGTTTTGTTTCACTTGGCCAAATGGCGTTTTAAGCCTAGTATATAGCTGCGAATTTTGTTATAAGCTTTTGAATGTTGCTTGTCGACTTGCATTTATGAATAAAAAATATTGTCATTAAACTGGGTTTTAAATCTCTGTATGTATATAATAAACATAATACAACATGGAAAGTGCTTTGTACGGTATTTTACGCACTCGTTGGGTTTGTATCAGAAATCTCACTCGTTCGCTGCGCTCACATCGTTTGATTTCTGACACATCACCAACTCGTGCGTAAATACCGTACGCGCGCACTTTCCATGAAGTATTATACATTTCCTTTTTAAAGTGAATTTAATGAAACGAGTATGGCTGTGGGGGACAAATATGCAGATTTTCACTCGATTGGCTGTAAACATTAATTTATGCATGCATTAAATTATATAATAATCTCATTTTTTCTTATTCTTTTTTTTTCTAGTTTTATTTTTCATTTTTTGGTATTATTATTTTATTTATTTACTTATTTATTTATTTAATTTTTCGTTTTTACCCTTCTGGGATTTAAACCGGCGACTCCAAACCCTAACCACTTGTATAAAGCTTCTTCGAATGACTGATCCGAATGGCTCGATTTATGGCTTGTAAGAGTTCCAAATAGAAGAAATAACTAAATGAATAAGTGATCATCGCAGTTTATTAATGCAATTTTGCAATTGCAATATAAGCCAGAAAAACATTCTGGCTTCAACGGGATTTGAACCCATGACCTCCGCGTTACTAGTGCGATGCTCTACCATCTGAGCTATGAAGCCACACATTGGGAGCAGGTCAATTGTGAGTTTATACACCCGTGATAGCGAATAAATGTGATGATGAATATATGAATGAAATCATGTATGTGAACTTCGGAAATGAAATTAAATGAATAAATGACGGGTGTATCACAGGTATATAAACTTATAAACTTTCCTCCGTGCTTGGAGGTTAGGGAGAGCGAGGAGGAAACCGCACGCCACTCCGTTGTTGACATTGTACCCAGCGGTTGTCAACGCTGCACATGCGCATGCGCTTACGCATCGTGTCTGGCCTTTGATCGCAGTTGGCTTTCAATAAACCTTCGTGCAATGTTTCCTATTTATTGGCGCTAATCATTCTAACCCAACAGAATATGAAATTTTTCTAAATAGTTTCTTAAACTATTTCGGTTTGCAAGAAATATATGTAACCAGCAAACTAACATTTAATTTTGACACCGCATTATTACAACTAGCGTGCGTGTTTATGCTTTCGCCAACACAGCGAAATTCAAACTCACTTGAAGTTTATATTTAAAGAACATGAGTTTTGCATTTATCCTTTATAAAGGTTTTACGTTCACTTTGAAATTTGTAAAGGAACATACTAATTTTGCCAAGCTCTAATCTCCATGAGCAAAACAGTTTAAATGCAACTGATCGTAGAAGGAGCCGAGTCCCGGACCAATCAATTCTCTTCACTGTATTTTACATCATTTTACAAGAGGATGCTCTTGGAATCGCAAAGATAAAATTAATTTATGACATATCTTTTTGTTTTGTGCAACGAAACATTGACGCGTCGATAAGGCAACCTGCAAGTACCTTTAGATAACTTACTTGCAATGCATTTATTCCCGGCATTCCTCAAATTCTGTACACCTTAGTTCGTGCCGTTTTGTTTATAGGATGCTAAAGAACAATATATTGTAGCTATTATATTTTTCTTCGCATTTTACAGATGATAAAAGATGACAATTCGACTGCGGCACATAAAAGAAAACATTTTTTGCTTGGAAAATGTTTTATAAATCTGTTCATGATTTATTAGACCTTATTACAAAGAGCAATATGACTAAAATATACATCATGGGAAAGTCTCCTTGAATTGAATTTTATGAGGCAGTTTTCAAAGCGGACGCTAGCAACATTCTGGAGGAGTTGAAGCCGGAAATGTGCTTAACACTGAGTGCAATTCTCCTAAACTTTATTCCATGGTATAGGCAGTTTGGTCACATCACGGGGAGAATACCGTATATAATAGTTTAAGGTTGCTGTGTTCGTTTTGCTTTCGACCCAGAATAGTTATTATTGAGTTGTGCTGTTTAAATGTATCTGCTTAAAACAACTCTAAGGAAGGATCGGGGAAAGATCAAATAATTTTGAAATTTCTCAGCTGTGTGGCTGTTTAAAGGAATCGCAGTTCATAGCAGATGTATAACAGCTTGCCGACATAAGAAAACAGTATTGCCCAAACATGATGTCATAGTCTGTTCACCGTTTACACAGCTCTGGTAACAAGATGCAGTAACAGGTGTCACCATAGACAGAGAAATGTCTTTCATGTCAAAAAAACTGCCTTTATCTGACTGATGGCAAATTTTTGATTTCACTATGAGTGTTGAGATGGTATCCTCTCTTAAAAGCGTTGCATTGAGCGACTGAAGAGAGTTGTCTAAGGGTAACTCAGTGCTATCTGCTCAAGAAAGGTTCTGCAGAATGTATATTTCCCTTTTGCTTCTGTTCTTCACCTTGAGAGATTGTCATTCTTGTCTGAAGGTACAATGTTTTTCTATGGTTTAGTAGAAATGCTTCCAAATTCAAATATTATTTAAGTAGCTATATGTTGACTTCTAACGGCAGGTACCTGTTCACTGCTTATTCGTGTTTCTTACAAGGCATTTTCGCTAAATGAAATCGCCGGTACCTGAACGGGTGGCAAATCGACTTATTTTACAATAATTCATCAAGTAGTGTTATTGTTGATTTTATCCCTACGATTTCCCTTAATTTTATGATTTGTTTAATATCCAGCAGAAAACCTCGCTTTTGTCAGAAAATTATTTCTCGTGATAAAACTCTCTCTCGTATTTGATACATCACATAAAGCACACTCTTGAGGAAATTTACCTTTCGGGAAGTTATCACACGGCCCAAAGAAAACGTGAAATGGTTAATGTAATAATGGCCTCTCTCAATTCCCGCAACACTTAGAACAATATAGTTTTTTTACTCATTTACATCGTTTAGAGTATGAAAAACAGTTATTAGGCGTGACATTAAAATAACAAAACATAATCGTTCTAGGTTTTTTTTTTTTGCCAGGAGCACAGATTTGCTATCAAAACAGAATGGAACGGTGCACAAATCAACCACGCCCCTATCACGTTCCAAATCAGTGCCCAGGATTCTCGCGTCGTGCGCATTTCTGTCAGTGGACCATTCTTTGATGACCCAGGCCCTCCACCATGCGCAGTCGGGAGCGCTTGTGACGGATTGTGGATTACGAGGGTACGTAGAGAAATTGAACTGATTAATTGAATAAGTGTCGGCTTAGTCAGTTGTTTTGTTTAGACCTATTGCTACAATTTACGATAAAAGTCTTGGGACACTCATTGATCCCCTCCCCCCCCTCCACCCTTTCTGGATGGAAGTGGGAAGGTGTGATCTCCATTTAAAAGAAGTCATGGCGATATTCGCATTGTGTTATCAGAGCATGTAGTTCCAAATTGTGTCCCAATGATTCATTGGGATACAATTTGGAACTACATTATTGATTGTGGTCGATTATCATTAGAAGATGGAAAATAGGTTTGTAACTAAAGTACAGTTCGAAATCCGTTAACATACACATATACAAAAACCTTGTAGAACAGGCCATTTCAAAGCATATTGATTATACTTTATAACGTATATGAAGATACTAGACGTAACTTTCGCGAATACCCGCTGACAAGGAATGTATTCTGTAGTTTTAATACAAACGTGTTGCGAATTCATCCGCACACTTTAGTCTTACAAGACAATTTTGGGACAGTGAACAAGGTGATAACGAACTTTGGCGATATACTGTATATAGAAAAATCATTATCCAGAGTTAGGAAGAAAAAAAAGAAAATTCTTGAGAGAAACCGAGTTAGTTATATCGGCGTTACACTGTACTGACAAGTCACATAACAATCGCACCGTTAGAGCTGCCGTCTCATCTGAATAATCATAAACTAAATGAACGTTTGTTGAAGTATACTTTACCAGCCTTGTTTTGACACCATTACTGATACAATATTGGTACCATGTTGATACAATATTGATCACCATAATGATACTTGAATTTCAGTTGCTGAGGTGTTTTTTCTTGGAAAGCAAGAGAAATACCTTGAGATTGAATTAAGCCCGTAAGTGTTACATTTATTGTAAGGTTCTACGTTTTACCTGCTTTACAAACTGTATTTATGTTTTGAAATATTCTCCGAAGTTACATATTCCATTTAACTAAATGTTAGTGTACTAAGTAACTGTATTCAGTTTGTCACACGAGCGTGGGACAAAGAAAAAAATTTGAGTCGCCGACGGGATTGAATCCATGACCTTCCGTACACCGTTCGGATGCTCTAACCACTCAGTGAGCTACGGAGTATCTCATGTAGTGAGCGGTCATATACTTGGTTCATATGTGACACGCGTCCTGCATACTGCTAGGATCAGCAATGTCGAAAGCGTCATGTGTCATGTGTAACCTAGTGTAACCTAGTATAGCGTCTAGTATGCGTCAACCTGGTATATGCGTCATGACCGCTTAGAGCATCCGATCGGTGAGACCGGTGTACAGAAGGTCATGGGTTCAAATCCCGTCGGGGATGCTCGTGACAAACCGAATACAGTTACTTACTACACTATGACCGAGCTTAACATTTACCATCTTTACATTTATTATAGTGTGTAAGTATTTTTATCAAATCCTTTAAGGTTCAAGAAAGCTGCTTAATAAATGGCATAATTTAGTCACGTGAAAAGTAGGCTAACAATTGTGGAATCGAGAAAACATCACACAAACTGTAAGAAATAATACAATAGCGTCCAAAAGTGAAGCAAAATAAAAGAAACCCGGCGCTATGCATGAATAGAAAACAAACATATTAAATTCACTCCAAATGTACTTACAAAATTGGGAGGAGAGAGATTTCCTTCCGATAATCTCCGCTTTTTGTTAACCAATCAGGAAATAAAGCGAAACTGAACATCATCGTTGCTAGTAAATTCTGAAGCAATTTCAACACACTTTTTCAGATTTTTTTTTTCTCCTTTTATTAGGCACGGACAGCATCTGCTTCTCATGTTAAATGGAGTCAGAAAGCCATTCTTAGTAAGTATGATTTTACATCGCGAACTTTCAGCAAAGTGCTCAAAAGATGTGTGTTAATCACCAGAGGTAAAAACACAAAACTATAATATACAAAGAATAAAACTGAAACTAACAGCGAATGAATCAAGTAAATGAATAGTTAAATTGTTTTGTCCAAAAGAGGGGAAAAAGATCTTTATAATCAGTTCCAAGCTCAGTTAATCAAGAAACTTACGTTATTGATAAATGTGAGTCACCTTTCTCTCTGCTGCCTGCCTGCCTGCCTGCCTGCCTGTCTGTTTGCCGATACCAGTCGACCAGTTATCCTCAGTTCTCTTTCACAGGACAAACTGCCCATCAAGTACACGGCCACAATTGACCGAGCAAAAAAGACATGGACTGGTATCGCAAAAATTCCATCGCCTACTTCCCGCCTGGAGTACGGAAAATGAATGCGTATGCTATTCACGGATCAGGGAGTGGCAGACGATACGAGTCACTGTACCCTGCTTCAGCTGATGTCAAGAATCCTGACTTGTAAGTTCTTATCTAAGTAACTTTATGACGATGTTTCTAAACTAAACAAACGTCGTTTGCGATAAAATACATACTCCGGCGCTCAGTCTAGTCCGTAGGCGTTCTCTTCCTCTCTGGGTAACGTAACGACCTGGGATTGTCATTCGGTGACGTCATAAAATTTCGCGCCAAATCGAGTAAGCGGGAAAGGAACGCCTGGGGCCGTGTTCACGAAATCCTACCTAAGATATATCTTAAGATATAACTTAGGAGAAAATTTAGGACCTTCCTAGGATACGTCTTATTAATAAGTGCTAACTTGTCTTATGCTCATCCTAAGCCACGCGTAACTTGAGTCCCCTAAGTTTCCTGGTCCCAAAAGTTATCGATTAACAATAAACTAATCAAATTGTTTCTCAAATTGTGCTAATGATTAAATAATGACTAGAAATTTGAATAATAACTCAGTTCTTAGCAGATTCTTCTCCTATATGTCCGAAGCGAGGATTTTACTAAATATGTGGGTTGTAGCTGTGTTGGGAAGTATCCAGTTAGGTTTTCAATCTTCCATAAAATTGTCTCTAATTTATTTCATGATTTTCCTGCCGGAACAGCTGGAAAACGCCTATATTGAGTAACATTTCTCTGTCCTTTCTTTCCAGTCATCGTCTGGAATTTTCAAGCCATTTGACTTTGAAGCCATGTTTACCTTGTCATGGAGTAAACCACTGTCACTCTACTGGAAGAATGTTAGAAGATTGATGAGGGCAAGATCAAGAACCTAATTACTAACAACATGCTGCCAATAAACTGATTTATTATACATTCTATAAACTAAATTCGATTTTGAGACGACATTACGGCTTTATAATGACGGCTAGTTGGGAGAAAATATATTCCGTATTGGGCGGAGTCGCGAAGCGACGGAGCCCAATACGGAATATATTTTCTCCCAACGCCGTCATTATAAAGCCGTAATGTCGTCTCAAAATCGAATTTAGTTTTGTATCGCGATTCAAACATTTTTGGACAAATTAAAAGGAAAATTAAGATCAGTTGTGGTTGATTGAAATATAAATTCCCACTATACATGACGTAATGTACACGAATACTTGAACGCGAAAGCATTTTATCGTCTCGAAGAAAGTCGGACGTTTTTCGCCGGTAAATTGCTTATGGAAACAAAATCAATTCAGAATTATGTCCCACAAAGTTTTCTAAAGTACCAAACAGCAATGAAATGGGAAAATAATCCAATTTTGCACCGAAAAAGTTGATTCTACAACTTAGCGCGTGCACATCGCGAAAAGCAAGTGAAAACGGTAAACAAACTCTTACAAGAAATAAATGACTTTTAATACTCACCATACGCTAACGTTTAGATTGAACAAGTTGTACCGGCGAATAAGGCACTCCATAAATGAGCAAATGACAAGATATAAACGATTGCCGACGAGTTAATCGAAGAAAACTTTTGAATTTTGATGCGTACGTGTGGAACCCAATTCAGTGCCCTGGTGCCAATCTGTATCTTCAGAACCAATCACCGGCCCGCATTTGAGACGACATTACCGCAAAATAATGTCATCTCACTCGTAAGCAAAACTATAGGAGGATCGCGATACAACTCACTATCTCTTTTCTGATTGGCCGAAAGCGTACAGTGAATTTTCGAAATCAGCGCCTTTGAAAGCATCTACGTCATCTACCTACAGATTAGCGAGAGGATCACGGGTAATAACCTGCAGATTATACAACAATCATGTCAAGGACACTCAAGGTCACGGGTAATCACGTCATCTATGACCGCGGTGCATGATTTCCAAGTTCGCGCGCTTTGCGTTGCTTGTCGCTAAGTAACATCGGTGGCAGAAGCGTTATTCTTTTTCTTTGAATGTATAATAAAACAATTATTAGATTCGGTCTTTGTGATTCGGCTTCGGCTGATAACTCTTACCTCGACCTTGATTATTCTGGATATCACAAAAACCTCATCCAATAATTGTTAAAAATTAACGAATGCAGACCGTAAAGTCTAAAGTGTTATGCTGGGTATGTTACATAGCACAGTTACAGCTTTAGTTCAGAATTGTTACCCTCGAGATATGTCTGCTTCGCAGGAAGCGTTTGTGACACGAATCTAGATAACCCATATAAGGGCCCGATTACATGGCGAATTTCAGCCCGGACTGAAATTTCAGCCCGGTTAGGGGGCTGAGATTTCAGCCTGGCTTCCGAAACAAATCCTCTTGAAATGAAGTTGGCGATTTCATGGAGAAGGTTGCAGCCCGGGCTGAAAATTCCAGCCCGGCATCAATCAATCAATCAATCAATCAATCAATCAATCAATCAATCAATCAATCAATCAATCGATCAATCGGGGGCTTTCTTTAGAAATAATATTAACCCTTACTGGTTGCCGTATCGAGCCATACGTATCTTATACAATGTTATTAGAGACCTTTGATACGAGGACGACTTCGAGGACGAGTTCCAGATTTGGCCGCGCAGAGATTGGAACTGACCTAGTTGCACTCGTAGTCGCTGTCGTAATTTGTAACATTTAGATTGTAAACATCGCGACAACGAGTGCGAGTTTTGTGTTTTTAGTTCAAAGTGCACTATAGGTATGGATGTGTAGGGCCGTCCTGGTGATAAAAAGCTAATTCGCTGGTTCGCTAGTTCGCTATGCCGTAAACTTTGATGATCAATAGCCCTTTTCGCGGTTAACCTGAAATATTTGCATAACAATACAGCTAAACATACAAGTGAGACAATTTCGGGCACAAGCTGTAAAACATCGTGATTTTCTTGAGTTCCTTGAACTATGTTAGTATAAAAATAGTTTTAAAACGGAGAAGAACTAAATATACAACTCTTTTGGTTAAAGTTTGCCGTAAAGATCGTAAAATCAGTGATCTCGCTGTTGCTTATGCGAATCTACTCTTTATTAATAGAAAGTCGTTTTACTATTTTTTCTAGAAACAACGTAATATAAAATAATTGTAGTTCTTCTACATTTTAAAACTGTTTTTATATTTAAAGGGTTTAAAAAGCTCAAGAAAAACGCGATGTTTTTGTAGGTTGTGCCCGAAATTGCCTCGCTTCTATGTTCAACTGTGTTGTTATGCAAATATCACAAGTGAACTGTGAAAAGGGCTATTAATTAATTAATATGAATTAATAAATCTTGGGGGGTCACGCGCGCTCACCACGCAAAACGTGGGTGATCTATCTGCGTTATTACTACTTGTTTGAAATTGGCGTTTCGTTCAGCCTGAAAAAAACGTTTGTACCGTTCCTTTGGTTCTCATCTCCATGCGCAAAATTCACATCGTGTTACAGTAAAAATAGATTCACGAAAGTGTTCATGCGTGTCATATTACACTTGAGACAAAATTTGCAAATTTTGCATATTACTACTTTGCGACGTGTCTCACGTATACCTATCGTAATTTTCGACAATCGTCTGTGTGTCAAGACCATCAGAACTCAAGAAACAAAACTCCAGGCTTTTATTATATACTTCCGAAAGCGGACTCGCTCGCTCGGCGAATATTTTGATTGTGTAATTTACACTTTAATACAGTTTCATCGTCGCTCAGCACTTTGAAGATCTTCATGTCGGATACACTCCGGGGATACGATTAATGAATTTCGAACGATAGAAACGAAACGTTTTAAACGATAAACACTGATAAACCAAACGAACGTTAAACACGTTGTAAACGCTGTAAACACTGCAAATTAACCCAGCGAGAGGAGAGGAGATTCAAACAGCAACCATTTTTTTCCCCACATGTTCGTTTCAGCTTTCACATATTCTTGTCGCAACAGAGTAATATGTGCTGTCCCGTGACGATTTGATAATTTAATTTAATAGTTGTTGTTTTTCATTTGATTACGTTTTGAATGAAATAAAATATTTTCAGCATAATTTTCACTTTCTTCTATTTATTTTCCGGCTTAATTGGCTACGTGTCACCTACATGTATATTGAAAGGTGGGTGATTCCTTTGAGTGATAAGACAAGATTTTACCTACAAAAGCGAGGTGGTTACATTCGACGGAACAGCGGGGAAAATAGTCGATGAACTCTTTCTCGTCCCAAGGGCTGGGACTCTGGACTGGACTGTCGACTAACTTGCAAATTTTGATAACAAGTCTCAAACTTTAACACTTTGCACTAGCCATTGAGTCTCTGGGTTTTACCTTGCTGCGCAATGTTTTCGAGGAAAAATATGTTAGCAGCATCTCTGATGCTCTATCTTGACGACGTACTGGATGAAGGTTTGTGTCATCCGCCTCAGCCTTCGGCTTCGGCAGATAACACAAACCTCGGCCTTGATAATTCTCGCTATCATGCTCAACCTCATCCAATAATTGTTTGTTTGTCAGTGTTGCAGTTTTGTTTAATAGTGCATTATACGAACAATCAAGGGTTCACTGTTGGCAAGTTGTCTGTTGCTCATCAAATCGTTGATTAACGACATAATGCCAACCACTTTTTAACCCCAAACAGTGAATCGCTAGTTAACTTCAAATCCTAAACTGTTGATTAACCCGAAACAATATTCGGTTGCTTAAAAAATTACAAAACACAAATGGCGGCCATCTTGGCCCTCCTCGGTAGCAAGAGGTATCATCTAGTATACCGTTAGTTAAACAAACTTGGTCAATTTACTATAATTTGATTGACTAGCTCAACAAGGCAACAACACGTTCTTCCACAGAAACATGCAAAGCACTAGTCATTAACCAGCACAGTGAAAACAAGCTGTAGAGAAGGGCACAAAGCAGTGTCATGTTCAATTTTATCACCAATAAAGTTAAGATATCTGTCATTTACTGAATGCTTTTATTTTTATTGTTTTTATTTTTACTTTGAATTGACTGTACTCAGGCTGTAGAAACACTTTTAAACGAGTGATACGGCCAGGATTAACTTTTAATCCCAGATTATAGTTAATCAGCTTTTGAACAAGCCGCAAAACATGAATCTAATATAATTTATACACTGTTTGAAGACAATGACATTTTTTTAATCAAAATATAATAACTTTATTCTTGATGTAATTTATCATGCACAGTGATTAAGGTATATCATTCATCATAGATGGATAAGGGGCAAGTGAGCTTTTCCGTCGCTTTTCCGTCGAATCAAACCACGTCGTTTTTGTGGGTAAAATCTTGTCTTATAATTTTTGCATTCAGCGGCGTGGCAAATTCGCATCTGATCACTCAGAATATCGACCAATTATTTCCGGGTTATTTTCAGATGCAAGTCATCACAATGAAATATTTTATTAAAGTACGATTTATATTAATCGTACTTTGAGAAATTCCTAGCCTGTTCCAGGCGTTCGGATAGTGGGGGAGCGACACGAAAGCGCGAAGAGTGGCGAGTGAATAATAGGCGTGGGGATTGGGGAGAGGGGGCGAACTCGCCCTCTCCTCGCGCTTCGCGCGTCTTTTCGCGTCTCTCCTCCACTATCCGAACGCCTGGAACAGGCTAAGAAATTACTGAGTAGTCGTTCCCGTTTTTGTGTAGATTTTGACGGCAGTGAAGGTTATATTAACTCAGAGAGTCAAAGTAGTAGTACAGAATGTAATTAATGAACACCCCACTCCCCATCAATATACACTTAGGTAGCATGTAGCTGTCAGCCCCCCCCCTCCCCCCCCCCCCCTCTCCATTTTACTTCATTCCATCCCAATCCTAAGGTGGTGGGTGAGAGTACAAACCCCCACAGCTAGAAAAATATGGGATGGGTCTGATCAAGTCTTTACATACCTCTTCCCTATCATTTTGCTACTAGACAAAGACAAACAGTTAGGTAAGAATGCGTGACAGCTGAAACGAACATGTGCGTTTCGCGGGACAACGTCAAATTTAAAACATACTCTTTTAGTTCTGGTTTACCAAGAAATATTCAGTGTAACAGTTTTAAAATGTGTCAGTAAATAGTGCATTTTTCACCCTTGTATTGAAAGCCTTCCTGTACGTCTGCTTCAAATATTCATGTAAATTTCATTGATGACCTTTTGACCTTTTGACCCAGACATACAAAACATTTATTAATCATAAAGTGCTTGAATCTAACAACAATTAATATAGCAATACACTAAAAAAATTCAAATACGACTTCAATTATCTTGAAGAAAAACAATTTCTTGACTTCACTGCCCACGGAAAACACACTGGTTTTAATTTAATTAACCAAACTCAAAGTTTTAATCGCTTAGCAAATTCCACAAATGAAACAGGTTTTACAAGACGAAGCGTTATAAATATTATTTTAACGAACTCTTTGCGTAGAATTTAGCGATTTTATTCGTAAGCAATATCACTCACTTTCCGTGCATTGTGGCGTTCCGCTCGTCTTATGTTTCTTGGCTAGCGCTTTGGTGAAATATGAGCCGTGGGAGCAGCTGAATTTCATTGGCTCAGCTTTAATATAATTACGTTTGTTGACTTAACAAAAGAGCCGAACGCAAACAAATAAATTTCTGAACATCGAAATAATCGACGGAATTCTGAATAATAATAATAATAATAATAATATATAATAATAAATAATTCTGAATCGAGAAGACAACAATAATTATTTAGAACCCGTATTCTTAACTGAACGATAAAAACGCCAGCCAATTTCGACTTCAGTACCGCTTCGGCTGTTTGGCATTGGCATTGCGAGTCGCGACTCAAAACAAGAGCACAGCTGACTGAAACGCGCTGAATGAAACGCCAGAGAAATGTACGCAAACTTCAAAAATAAGAAAAATATGTTCCTCCTGAAAATTCCATATCATCCAAAACTGTTTTGTAACTTATTTGGAAGCTTCAGCTTTCAGTTAAATTGCGAATAATTAAATATCTACGATGTACTTGTGTTTAGAAACCTACTACAGATCTTCGGCGCATGTGTAAATTTACATCTAAGCAGAAAGCTACAACAAGGACAGGAAAGCGTTGTCCGAAACAAATATATATATTGTGCTAAAAACAAGTAGCAATAACGCAGATAGATCACCCACGTTTTGCGTGGTGTGCACGCGTGCTCCACGCAAGAGTTATTATTAACATTAATTAATTAATTGATTATCAAAGTTTACGGCATAGCGAACTAGTGAAGTAGCGAACTACTAGCTTCTTATCACCAGGACGGCCCTACTCATCCATACCTATAGTGCACGTTGCACTAAAAATATCAGCTAGGATTTACGGAAAGGCAAAAGCAGCTCATAAATTCGGGTAATAAAATTGTTTCTGTAGTTTGAAAGTTCAGCTAATAACGTATCCGAACAGATACATTTTTCTTAGCGTTTAAAAATAAGCCCTTAAATTGCACAAAAAGCACAATTATAACGAAAAAACGACGTTCCCATACCTACAGGAAAATTTGCTGTTGGGTACCCCTGGTGTATGAATGTTCCTCTGACATTTCCATAACTACAATGATTCTCCTGCATCCACCCCCTCCCTGCCCCCCAAAGAGAATCACATCTTGAGTTGTTCTTCTGTACTTTGCATGAAGGAACTTTGCCTCCTTTAAAATATGATCAATTAGTATATACCAAATGGCCGTGCGTTTTGCTTCTTTGATCAAAGCAGAAATTACTTCCATAAACGAGGCCGCTACACGTCACTGTGTTATCAAAAATACCTCTAAGATATTTAGAGGTGATCATTTGTAGCAAGTTTAGTAGTGTCACTAAATAAAATCGCCAAAAATGTCGTACAAAATGTTTTGTTTACTATCGAGCAAATAGCTAGAGTAAGAACGTGACAACGCTCAGTTGTAAATAATTTCGAACAGTTTTAAAAGTCTTTGAAGTGGTTCCAAACGCTGTCCAGTCCAACTAACTTTAAAATGCAATTCCTACCTGAAATCCTGAATACAGCAGTGTCTTTCAAAAAGCAAGAAGTCCCTGCTGTCAACGATTTAGTTTTTGTATTCGGATCGACTAATCTCGGTCTCACTACGCTAGAAAATATTCCTGTTGCCGTATCATGATCAAGAACTGCCCAAATGCTGTGGCTTCTCCAAACTTTACTGCTTCTCCCCTCCGGTAAATTAAAAGCAGTAACATCAGACGGTGGATGCAGTCGCATCAGTGTGAGAAATAATTGAACTGGAATTCCGAAAACGTCTTCTGTTAGGCAGCATCGGCAGCATCTTGACCATCTTGTTTAGTTTATAACGGCACTTGCAACTTCAACATCAGTTTCTCAGGCAATAGAAACTGACAGAACTTGTAAAATACGAGAAAATAGAACTCGTCGCTTTTGGTCCATCAGTTAAAAACGGAAAAAATAATAATTTTCCCCTTGAAATCGTCAAAGTCCAACATACAAGACATGTTGATCGCCTGATGTTGTCATGTGACTTTTCCCGCGCTGTCCTTGGTCGCGCGTAGGGTTCCACTTTTAAAGGATTTTTCCGATTTTTCGCGGTAAAATAAATCTATAATTTTGGAGCTAGCTATTTCACTGGTTTGGTATAAGCGGCTCGGTAAATATCCACCACTATCCACCTCCACTTCGGCGAATAATTGTTAAATATACAATAAATATTATTTGCTGCTTAATATTACATATACACCGTATTATTCATATTCTATTCGTATTTAAGGTGGCTCGATGTAATTTTTTGAGCGATGGGGTGAGAGTTTTGAAAACAAAAATTCGATCTTTGCCATACTACACCATAATGATGACATGCAATGATAGTTCTATTTTCCACTGGTTTCCAAGCAACAGAGGTTACCATAGCAATGATTTCGGCATCCTATTAGTTTTAAACAACGCCGATTTTCTAGAAATCTAGTCGGAAACATTGCATCCATTTTATAATACAGTCGAACCCCGATTAAGTGGCCACCTATTAAGCGGCCAATCCCGATTAAAGCGGCCAGCTATCAAAGTCCCAATATCAGTATAATACTGTAAATAAAACCCCGATTAAGCGGCCAACCCCTATTAAGCAGCCACTTGCCATTTCCCCGAGGGTGGCCGCTTAATCGGGGTTCGACTGTATTTTGAATTATGATAGTTTTACTACCTGTAGACGAAATTTGATGAAAATCTGTAAGGGATTTTTGAATAAAACAACACTGAACTTTTTGCGGGCCATTTTGTGTATTTCCCAGAATTCACTTGAAAATATTTCAATAAATTAAAGCTATATGTAACTCCCCTCTGTTGAAGAATTTTTGATGATATTAAAAACGTTGTAAGGTAAATGGAGCACTTCGGATGGTTACGATTTTCAAAATATTTAATTTTGAAGAACTGCACTTAAGCCTGGTTTCCATATGATCGCAACGATCGTTGCGATCATATGGAAACCACTCTTGCGATCGTTGCGATCATATGGAAACCACTCTTGCGATAATTATAAAAGCAATATATAATAATGATAAGAACCTTCCAGAATCCTTTGCAACTGGATTTTTTCAATGCCAAATAACTTTGTCAATTTGAGGCCCAAAGGGATGAAACTCCATAAGGGAATGACACTTATCATAAAATAACTCTCATATCAAACTTGGTGTGATGACGTCATTAGTCACGTGACCACGCCCGAAAATGCGTTTTTGTTTACTGTGAGAACAGGCCTCTATCAATTGAAAAGCAATCAACGTAGTCAGCAAGACATTGATGTGGGGCATTTTGAAATGGCCAGTTGACATCTGGCATTTAAATTTAAGGGGGCTATACACGAGAGCAAAAATTTGTGCAAATTTGGTTCTGCGATATCTCATAAAGCGTAAGGTGCATAGCAACCAAAATCTACATGTTGATAGATGTTTATGTGAAGAACACGTTTTGGCAACTTTGTAAGTGTGACGTCATCAGTCACGTGACCAGATTGCTTGGAATATTTACATTGCTTTAAAAGTACATTATGCTCAACAAAACTGTTAACAGCAATTTTTTTGAAAAAATGGTAAATAATTCAGTAAGGTTTGTTAAAAGGGCGATTATTATTTTTTTCTTTTAATGATAAGCAGATTATGCATTATACCATGTTGGCTTGCTCTACTGTTCATTGGTTTTTAAGGTAAAAACTAAAAGCAAACTTCGATGAGAGGTTTGAGCTTATCCTCTTCCTATATGATGTGACAGTTTTTTTTCTAAATCTCCGCTATATTCATAGAATGGATTTGCTTTTGCCTTAATAACCGACAGGGACTGGGTTCGAGAGCCTGGGTCGAGGTGTGGAACGAGACACTATTGCTATCTTACATGACGTACTCAGCGCTGACCAGCGGTTTACCCAGATTGATTTGTTTTTGCTCCGTTTTGCTCGAGTTTTGCATGTAGTGTACAGCCAACAAAACTGCTTTTTGATGTTGGTTGCTCAAGTCGAGTCATCAGCTGTTGAGGGAAACAGACTGAGCTACCAGTATTCAGTAAGTGTTTTCATTCGGTGGAAAACCTTGGCGTACAAATCTGGAGGCAGGCCAGGGCTTTTGGCGAGATGTAAGCTTACCATTCATGGCGCTGGAACTCACGTACACGTTTTGGGCTTGTCGAGTACGTGAAAACATCGGTCTGTCGTTACCGTTTAAGCATTTTTAAGGACTGGACTTCTTTATCGAGACATAAGTTGAGGGAATGATCAGCAGTTCTATATAAGGTAAGTTCATTCGCGAAAATATATATTGCTTCGCCCTGGCCACGATGTTTGGTTTGGTTTTTGACAGATACTGTGGGAAATGATTAAATTTAGTTTTACTGAGGAAACTAACTGCATGCAATAGCATGGTCGCTATTTTTGTCTGCTTTCAGTGATGCTTTTATGAAAATTATATTAGTTGCTCGATTGTACAGAGTTACAGAGAATTGTGTCGCCCACGCTGGGGTTCAAAATTATTTTTTCTCTCTTGACTGTTCTAAAATAAATCGATTTGTCACTGGGTTCAAAATTGTTTTTTGTTGCTGGAATGTCCAGAGTTAAATTGGGTTCAAAATTATTTTTGTCACTGCATGGGTTCAGAGTTGTTTTGCTGTTTTGTTTTTTGTCTGGACCATTCAGCGTTTGTTAAATGCCATGCTACATGTAGTTGTAGCTTTAAAATTACTGTATTTTGCTTGACATTGGGATAAAAAATTATGTTTGACTCTGTGTATTTTGTTGCTGGACAGTTTTGAGCTGGGTTTTGTTTGCTGGGTTTGCTCTCACTTGAAAACTATTTTTATCCATGCTGTGGCACTGTCTTGGATATTATTTTAGTTGCTACATGTATATGTACATGTAGATCATTTGTATGCAACTTTTTGATGAAATCGCTGTACTAATTCTTGCACAGAGCTATATGTTTTCATCCAGCTAAGATGTTACCCATTTTTGCATGTGCCAAGTTTATCAGCCAAACTTAGCAAATTCTGTCAAAAACAAATTGTGGAGGACAATAGCAAATGCATTAAAATACCACTTTTATGTACACATGTATAAATGCACTGGAGACGCGGTGGCCTAATGGTTAGTGTGCTGGACTCCGGACTGAGTGGTCCGGGTTCGAGCCCTGGCCGGTGTGACTGTATTGTATTCTTGGGCAAGATACTTTGCTCTCACAGTGCCTTACTCTACCCAGGAGTATAAATTGGTACCTGCAACAGGGGTAACCTGCGATGGACTAGCATCCCATCGAGGAACCCCACTAACTCAAACTCCAAGGGAAACAAAAAATAGTTTGAGTTAGTGGGGTTGGTATTAAATTTCAAGTAATCCTGTTAATAATTAATAAGGTATTGGGGTTTTATTATTCATTCACAAGTCATTTTGGTACAATTAGTTTGTTTTATAAGTTAATGATGTTGTCTTTCGATGGTGAAGTTAAGTGGTTCAGAATAATTTCGTGACTAACAGATCAGGCTCTCAGTTACTCCGGAAACGAATTACCCTGCTATGTCAACAGTGATCGACCAGATGTTTATCAGTCTTTCATGGGCTTGAATTATGTTTCCATACATTATCACGTTGTTATCACAAGCTATGTTCTGACACTCTGTGGTTTACTGATCAACGTAAAATAGAGTTTGAGTTGTCGGGGTAAATTTGAGCCAAGGAAAGGAATAATTAGTTTGAGTTAGCGGGGAGTTCCTTACTGTACTGCCATAGTTTTCATAATTATGGATTGGTTACACTTAACTAGACGTGACCATTGTAAATTAAGTCATTATATTAATAGTTGTATGGACACAACCAACTTGCAAGAACATTAATTAATAATTTATTTACTCTTTGGGTTTTTGCAGGATATTACATTCATAGCCCTCAGGAAGCCAGTAAGCTTCTGACCAGGCACTACCTACAGTTCAATATGTACTGTAAGCCATCAATGATGCAGTTTATATTAAGTGACTTCCAGAATAAATTAGACCTATTTAACGTCCGTGAATCATTCCATGTTTCCAACATTTGTCTTAACAAGTAATGTAACAAGGGGACCTAATATAATTATGATTTCTTCACAGGCCCCCTTTTTTATTATTATTGTAATGTTTTATATTTTTTGTGTGTTAATTACCACTCATTTCAATGCTACGCAACCTTCGAAACCAAAATTCACTTGGCAATAGATGTCTCGTCGTATCGTTACGCATGATTGACGGAAGTGTATTGTCAACTTTACAGTCAGTGGTTTGACTTCGAAGGTTGCTTAGCAATGAAATCAGTGGTAATAAAACAAACAAACAAATAAAGATGAAAGGAAATGATTGTGCAAATGGCTAAAGAATTGAGAACTTAAAATATAAACCTTTTCTGTAGGCTTTAAGTGGTTAAATTCAGTATTATAATGACTGTAACTAAAGTACAAGTACAGTGGAAAGCTGTTAATATGACCACTGACAGGCCATAAAAGCTTAGACATACAGTGTATTATAAGTGGGGTCAGGTCCTGTTAACAGGGTACATGTCAATCTAGGTTAAATTTATGGTACCAGTTTCTGATACCTTTTAAATGATTTCATGACATGTATATAATTTAATTCTAAGTCCCAAAGGACTCCTGTTTGCTGTAGTTGCATTAACAGGACTCATGAGCTTTTGTTCCAGCCAAAAAAGTGGCAGTATTGAGATGTTGTTAAGGTGGCATTCCACTGTAGTTGGTGAATAATTCAAGACCAATACGGTCTGACAACATGTAACTGGAATGGAATATAGTTGCTAAAAAGTAGACTGTACTCAGTACATAAGCCTAAGTGGCTGATTGTTTGGAGTTTTTATTATTATTTAATATTTCATTGATTGACTGGCTGGCTGGCTGATTGATTGATTGATTGATTGATTGATTGATCCAATCAATCAATCAATCAATTTGATTTCTCGGTCAATAGATCGATCCATTTGATTAAAGACCCAAAATACTGAATTTGATTCTTGCTTTATTAGTGTGCAGCATTTGCTGAAACTCTGGCAAACAATTTTACTAACAAATTTGCATGATTTTCACGGCAATTTCTAAACCCCCACTAAAACTAAACTTAAGGGCAGTACTTGGTATCATATTTACCACTTTTCCCATTATGACAATTAAATTATATATTGCTTTTATTCCGGTTCCACTTGTTATAAAAGCAATATATAATAATGATAAGAACCTTCCCAGAATCCTTTGCAACTGGATTTTTTTCAATGCCAAATAACTTTGTCAATTTGAGGCCCAGAGGGATGAAACTCCATAAGGGAATGACACTTATCATAAAATAACTCTCATATCAAACTTGGTGTGATGACGTCATTAGTCACGTGACCACGCCCGAAAATGCGTTTTTGTTTACTGTGAGAACAGGCCTCTATCAATTGAAAAGCAATCACGTAGTCAGCAAGACATTGATGTGGGGCATTTTGAAATGGCCAGTTGACATCTGGCATTTTAAATTTAAGGGGGCTATACACGAGAGTAAAAATTTGTGAAAATTTGGTTCTGCGATATCTCATAAAGCGTAAGGTGCATAGCAACCAAAATCTACATGTTGATAGATGTTTATGCGAAGAACACGTTTTTGGCAACTTTGTAAGTGTGACGTCATCAGTCACGTGACCAGATTGCTTTGAATATTTACATTGCTTTAAAAGTACATTATGCTCAACAAAACAGCAATTTTTTTGAAAAAAATGGTAAATAATTCAGTAAGGTTTGTTAAAAGGGCGATTATTATTTTTTTCTTTTAATGATAAGCAGATTATGCATTATACCATGTTGCTTGCTCTACGGTTCATTGGTTTTTAAGGTAAAAACTAAAAGCAAACTTCGATGAGAGGTTTGAGCTTATCCTCTTCCTATATGATGTGACAGTTTTTTTCTAAAATCTCCGCTATATTCATAGAATGGATTTGCTTTTGCCTTAATAACCGACAGGGACTGGGTTCGAAAGCCTGGGTCGAGGTGTGGAACGAGACACTATTGCTATCTTACATGACGTACTCAGCGCTGACCAGCGGTTACCCAGATTGATTTGTTTTGCTCCGTTTTGCTCGAGGTTTGCATGTAGTGCTTTTGGACAGCCAACAAAACTGCTTTTGATGTTGGTTGCTCAAGTCGAGTCATCAGCTGTTGAGGGAAACAGACTGAGCTACCAGTATTCAGTAAGTGTTTCATTCGGTGGAAAACCTTGGCGTACAAATCTGGAGGCAGACCAGGGGCTTTTGGCGAGATGTAAGCTTACCATTCATGGCGCTGGAACTCACGTACATGTACACGTTTTGGGCTTGTCGAGTACGTGAAAACATCGGTCTGTCGTTACCGTTTAAGCATTTTTAAGGACTGGACTTCTTTATCGAGACATAAGTTGAGGGAATGATCAGCAGTTCTATATAAGGTAAGTTCATTCGCGAAAATATATATTGCTTCGCCCTGGCCACGATGTTTGGTTTGGTTTTGACAGATACTGTGGGAAATGATTAAATTTAGTTTTACTGAGGAAACTAACTGCATGCAATAGCATGGTCGCTATTTTTGTCTGCTTTCAGTGATGCTTTCATGAAAATTATATTAGTTGCTCGATTGTACAGAGTTACAGAGAATTGTGTCGCCCACGCAGGTTCAAAATTATTTTTCTCTCTTGACTGTTCTAAAATAAATCGATTTGTCACTAGGTTCAAATTGTTTTTTGTTGCTGGAATGTCCAGAGTTTAAATTGGGTTCAAAATTATTTTTGTCACTGCATGGGTTCAGAGTTGTTTTGCTGTTTGTTTTTGTCTGGACCATTCAGCGTTGTTAAATGCCATGCTACATGTAGTTGTAGCTTCAAAATTACTGTATTTTGCTTGACATTGGGATAAAAATTATGTTTGACTCTGTGTATTTTGTTGCTGGACAGTTTTGAGCTGGTTTTGTTGCTGGGTTTGCTCTCACTTGAAAACTATTTTTATCCATGCTGTGGCACTGTCTTGGATATTATTTTAGTTGCTACATGTATATGTACATGTAGATCATTTGTATGCAACTTTTTGATGAAATCGCTGTACTTAATTCTTGCACAGAGCTATATGTTTTCATCCAGCTATTAAGATATTACCCATTTTTGCATGTGCCAAGTTTATCAGCCAAACTTAGCAAATTCTGTCAAAAACAAATTTGTGGAGGACAATAGCAAATGCATTAAAATACCACTTTTTATGTATAAATGCACTGGGAGACGCGGTGGCCTAATGGTTAGTGTGCTGGACTCCGGACTGAGTGGTCCGGGTTTGAGCCTGGCCGGTGTGACTGTATTGTATTCTTGGGCAAGATACTTTACTCTCACAGTGCCTTACTCTACCCAGGAGTATAAATTGGTACCGGCAACAGGGGTAACCTGCGATGGACTAGCATCCCATCCAGGGAACCCCCACTAACTCAAACTCCCAAGGGAAACAAAAAATAGTTTGAGTTAGTGGGGTTGGTATTAAATTTCAAGTATCCTGTTAATAATTAATAAGGTATTGGGGTTTTTATTATTCATTCACAAGTCAATTTTTGGTACAATTAGTTTGTTTTATAAGTTAATGATGTTGTCTTTCGATGGTGAAGTTAAGTGGTTCAGAATAATTTTCATGACTAACAGATCAGGCTCTCAGTTACTCCGGAAACGAATTACCCTGCTATGTCAACAGTGATCGACCAGATGTTTATTGGTCTTTCATGGGCTTGAATTATGTTTCCATACATTATCACGTTGTTATCAACAAGCTATGTTCTGACACTCTGTGTTTACTGATCAACGTAAAAATAGAGTTTGAGTTGTCGGGGTAAATTTGAGCCAAGGAAAGGATAATTAGTTTGAGTTAGCGGGGAGTTCCTTACTGTACTGCCAATAGTTTTTCATAATTATGGATTGTTACACTTAACTAGACGTGACCATTGTAAATTAAGTCATTATATTAATAGTTGTATGGACACAACCAACTTGCAAGAACATTAATTAATAATTTATTTACTCTTTGTGTTTTTTTTTGCAGGATATTACATTCATAGCCCTCAGGAAAGCCAGTAAGCTTCTGACCAGGCACTACCTACAGTTCAATATGTACTGTAAGCCATCAATGATGCAGTTTATATAAGTGACTTCCAGAATAAATTAGACCTATTTAACGTCCGTGAATCATTCCATGTTTCCAACATTTGTCTTAACAAGTAATGTAACAAGGGGACCTAATATAATTATGATTTCTTCATAGGCCCCTTTTTTTATTATTATTGTAATGTTTTATATTTTTTGTGTGGCAAATTACCACTCATTTCAATGCTACGCAACCTTCGAAAACCAAAATTCACTTCGCAATAGATGTCTCGTCGTATCGTTTCGCATGATTGACGGAAGTGTATTGTCAACTTTACAGTCAGAGGTTTGACTTCGAAGGTTGCTTAGCATGAAATCAGTGGTAATAAACAAACAAACAAATAAAGATGAAAGAAATGATTGTGCAAATGGCTAAAGAATTGAGAACTTAAAATATAAACCTTTTCTGTAGGCTTAAGTGGTTAAATTCAGTATTATAATGACTGTAACTAAGTACAAGTTACAGTGGAAAGCTGTTAATATGACCACTGACAGGCCATAAAAGCTTAGACATACAGTGTATTATAAGTGGGGTCAGGTCCTGTTAACAGGGTACATGTACATCTAGGTTAAATTTATGGTAACCAGTTCTGATACCTTTTAAATGATTTCATGACATGTATATAATTTAATTTAATTCTAAGTCCCAAAGGACTCCTGTTTGCTGTAGTTGCATTAACAGGACTCATGAGCTTTTGTTCCAGCCAAAAAAGTGGCTGTATTGAGATGTTTGTTAAGGTGGCATTCCACTGTAGTTGGTGAATAATTCAAGACCAATACGGTCTGACAACATGTAACTGGAATGGAATATAGTGCTAAAAAAGTCTGTACTCAGTACATAAGCCTAAGTGGCTGATTGTGTTTGGAGTTTTTATTATTATTATTTAATATTTCATTGATTGACTGGCTGGCTGATTGATTGATTGATTGATTGATTGATTGATTGATTGATTGATTGATTGATTGATTGATTGATTGATTGATTGATTGATGATTGATTGATTGATTGATTGATTGATTGATTGATTGATTGATTGATTGATTGATTGATTGATTGATTGATTGATTGATTGATTGATTGATTGATTGATTGATTGATTGATTGATTGATTGATTGATTGATCCAATCAATCAATCAATCAATCAATTGATTTTCTCGGTCAATAGATCGATCCATATGATTAAAGAACCCAAAATACTGTATTTGATTCATGCTTTATTAGTGTGCAGCATTGCTGAAACTCTGGCAAACAATTTTACTAACAAAATTTGCATGACCCACAGCATTTCTAAACCCCACTAAAACTAAACTTAAGGGCAGTACTTGGTATCATATTTACCACTT
The DNA here is from genome assembly GCA_029204205.1 of Desmophyllum pertusum. Lineage (NCBI taxonomy): Eukaryota > Metazoa > Cnidaria > Anthozoa > Scleractinia > Caryophylliidae > Desmophyllum > Desmophyllum pertusum. The sequence goes on along the minus strand of MU826843.1, from coordinate 302,753 downwards.
TTCCATTATGACAATTAAATTATATATTGCTTTTATTCCGGTTCCACTTGTTATAAAAGCAATATATAATTATAATAAGAACCTTCCCAGAGTCCTTTGCAACTGGAAATTTTTTCAATGTCAAATAACTTTGTCAATTTGAGGCCCAGAAGGGTGAAGCACCACAAGGTAATAGCACTTACCATAAAATAACTCTCATATCAAACTTAGTGTGATGACGTCATTAGTCACGTGACCACGCCCGAAAGTGTGTTTTTGTTTACTGTGAGAACAGGTCTCTATCAATTGAAAAGTAATCAATATTTTCAGCAAGACATTGATATGGGGAATTTTGAAATGGCCCATTAATATTCTGGCATTTTTAAATTTAAGGGGGCTATACACGAGTGTAAAAATGTGTGGAAAATTTGTTCAGCTATATCTCATGAAATGTAAGGCGCATAGCAAACAAAATCTACATGTGGATAGATATTTATGTGAAGAACACGTTTTTGAACACGTATCTTACGTGACGTCATCAGTCACGTGACCAGATCGCTTTGAATATTTCAAATTGCTTTAAAAGTACATTATGCTCAAATAAACAGCGCCTTATTCCTGTGAGTTGTAGATATTGAAGTAAAGTTTATAAAAAGGGCGATTATTATTTTTCTTTTAAATATCAGGGAAGAGCCTAGTCCAGTTCTGGCCCTCTCTGTGTCACGCAACGCTACGCTCTCGGAACAGAGGGTCCAGGGACAATTGTCTGCGCATGCTCGCGATAAACCCAATCACAGCGCATCTTAGCTCACATGTGACTTTTAAACTCGAGCAAGAGAAAATATATTGGTCGTCCATCAGTGCCTTCAGTGGCCGTGGAGATATTTAAACTAAAATATTCCGCTCTTCCTTTGACTTAACACCTCGCAAATTATCGCCAAACATGAAGGGAATGTGCAGGAGAACATATTTCAGTGTTATCTGGATCAGTCGGTATATTGTCGTTCACGTATTACTCGCTTGTCAGCACGTTTAAAATTGCATGTTTGTAATTGTATGTTCTCGAATGTTCTCGCGTGATTGTAGCCTAGTTGTCTCGTCGGATATAATGTTTCAATTACTACTTAAGTCACGAATGCTGTTAGTTTAGTGTGTGAGTTCTCTTGTAACAAAACCAAGCACGTTTCGGTGGAGCTCTCCCACATTCTCGACCCCAGACCTTCGCTGCTTTCTTGACTACGCAAGCGGCGCGAAGCTCTGGGAAACTCTGCGCAAGCGTAGCCAAAATCTGGCTATGTCGCCATCACAGCGCATGCTCCACATCCAAATCCAAAATGGCGGTGCTAAAGCCAGACTCTCCTTCATCTAAAGCTGGCAAAGACTGCTACTTACGGCTTAAAAGTTGAGCAGAAGTCATTTATCGAAGCTGTAGTTTGTTTAGGATGCGTTAGGGGTTTTACCGATAGGTTTCGGATTCGTACAGTCACAATTATTTCATCTATGACATCTAAAGTGGACGCCAAGGACGGAAGGTAAATTTCAATTTGATGTTTTCACACCCGGAGATCCAAGCTGTCTGTACAGTCGCCTTCGACGTTTTAAGCTGCTACTTCAAGGGAACATTCCAGTTAGGTTTTTGCCGAAACTGTCGCATGTTTAATACAGTTAAGTTTACTTGCCAGCTGCTTAGCGGTAATAAATTCGCAATATTATTGTAGTCGGGCAATATTAAATCTTGAAAGGCGAGACTGGCCCTTGCTAAGATTTTGGCAGCCAAAATGACAGTGTTTGTTTGCACATTATGTAGAATAATTTCCGAACATCTGATGATTTTAAATTGAAATTTTTAATGAGATTTTGACTGAAAAATTGCAGCGAAGTAAGAGATTGAATGGAGAAAACTGGAATTTATAGGTTTTATTTGGTACAGTACATGCATGTATTATATATAAATTGCATGTATTATTATTTGATGTAAAACAAGGGAAACATTCATAGTAAAATATAGATCTTTAAAAATCTCTGTGTTTTGGGTGCTTCCCAATCCTTGTATATCGTTGATTTGATTGTTTACCAGAAAACCCATAGAAAATAGAAAATTTAAATGTATAATTTATATCATTCAATACGTGTACACCATGAAAACACTTAAATTATAAGGATCCCTTCGCACCATTGGTCTGGATGATAGTGGACCACTATATACATGTATATGAGACTAATAATTCGTCAGCAACTCCCAGGTCCTCAATGTCTTGCAGATTTAGCGTTTCTTGAGGCATTGCCATTAGTACTCCACTAGAGCACTTTGTCTGGGCATTAATCTTACTAGTAATGTGTAAATATTCTATTAATACATTCTATGTTTACCTGTAGTTTTAGCTGTGGGCCAGAGTGTAAAACACGTTTACTCTTTATCTGCATATCCTCATTAAATGAAGTGTTGTTGTCACCTTAATTTCGTTGCAACCATAGACTGTCATCTTTTAGATTGAAAAGTATCTTCTGACCCCGGGGAGGTACTCCCTTATGGGACGTGCCGCTGGACAGGGTATGGTTTTTGGCCTATCTGTTTTCTGAACAGGGTATATAATTTTATGCGAGTCTGTCCTTAAACAGGGCTGAACTTGTCCTAAACAGGGTATGCGGTTGCACGATTGTCATCGTAAAATATGGTTTATACAGTATTTAGCTATCCGTGATTGGAGATGTTTGCCGGTCTTTGGCTTGTATCATTCAAACGTCATTCGCTAAATATTTGCAATTACCAATAAAACACTTTAAAAATGTGCAAAACAAGAGTGTGTGTATTACATGTACATTGTATGTCCTAAACAGGATCCTAAAATAGAGGATGTTGTCCTACACAGGGTACATGTAGGTATTTTAGTTTTCTGTTTGTTGTCCTAAACAAGGTCAGGGTTTCAAACCCTCTGTGGGTCATTTACCCCCCCCCCCCCCCCCCCCCCGGGCTTCTGACTAGGGGAAGAGTTAGATAAGCTTAGTTACTTTACTGTTGATTCAGGATAAGAAGAGTCGGTTTGGTTCTTCTTACATTTTATTATTGTGCTGGGCATCAATACTGTATTATTGATGCATGTAGCTGTTAAGTTTTGAGACATATATATATATATATGATATACTTTGTTGGACCTGACTGAACATTTTATGAACTCGGCATAAATACTCTATTTAAAAGCCCCCAGGGGGCTTATTTCTTTTCAAGGCCTTCAGTGAGGGAGGGTCTAATATACATTGTAAAGAAGGTAAAGCCATTCGGAGCCAAACTGGTCCACACTGCTGGAGGGGTGCACTGCTGGAGCTTATCCTGGTTTCTGCAGCATGAAGCTGACTAGGAGTACTGCTACTCCCCCTGGGTGGGATGGTAGTCCATTGCAGGTTACCCCCAAGCCCAGGGGTACTGCCCCAAAATACCCATATGGGTATGTACCACCCAGCGGGGGTCGTGATTTTTGGGACTCCTGATCTAGAACGGGGTACCTACAGTGTATATTCAAGACTTTTAAAAAACGGGCTGTGAAATAAATTTCCAGAACGGGGTATAAAAATTGGCCTGTTTCTAGTACGGGGTATCATTTTGAATGCAAATTCTTTCTAAAACGGGATCCAAATTTTGATTCAGGACAAGAAGATCTGGGCGTCACATACCCACCCAAACACCCGAAACATATCTGAGCCGAGTACCCCCCAGGTCCTACGGCATTTTGTTTGGTTGCCTTGTCCGTTCTCCACTACCCCATTTATACTCCTGCGTGGAGAGAGGCACTCACTGAGTTAAAGTGTCCTGCCCAAGATTTAGCACATCACAATGACCCTGGGAACTGGGAGTTAGATGTATGGGAAGAGGGAAGTTCAGACCTCCAGCCCGCTGCACACCACACAGAGCAGAATTGACTTCTACCCCATGTTTAAGTGTTGATTTAAAAATAAGAAATGTGGTGGAGGGATAATAATTATTATTATTATTATTATTATTCTAAAATAAAAGGTTTGTCGAGGGAAACATTAGACTGCGAGTAGTCTCTTTCTTTTCCTTAGTAATCTTTCCTGGGCAGGCGATGTGAATACCGACTGATCACAGTCTAGGGAAACATTTGAGTAGAAATACGCACAATTATAGTGATACAATGTTTTGATGTGTCTAACATTATCAAATAGAAAATGACAGTATAAGAACATGTTCCCCTTCTTACTGTCACTCTTCTTGATACTTTTAGACACGTCAAACATCATATTGCCATAATTTTGGTATTTTTATACAAATACAACTGCCTCTAAATATTAGCTAGTTAGCTGACCAGTACATGTTTTTCTTGATAACATGAAAAAGCTACAAACATGCAGTATGCAGTGGGAAGCCATTTCATTTCTTCCAGTTCTTTAGAAAAATTATATTAATTATTTTATTGCAGAATAGCAAATATGAGATTTTTTAACTAGCAGAAATGGCAATGGGTATCCCTGCATGTCTTGTGGAATGAAAGGGCTGGGTTTGGTCAGTAAAAAACCCCTTTCATTCTACAAGACATGCAGGGATACCCTGTGCAATTTCTACTAGTTCAAAGCCTTGTATGGTATTTGTTTGAAGACCCAAATGCACCCTTGTTAGGATACACATATGTATCTAACTGAACAATTTCCATGGAAATCAGCCAGTCCTAACAGCTACATGTTTTTAAAAAAAATCATCATTTACCAACCCCTTCTCTTGCCTGTACTGCAGACATTTCATCTGTGATCTGAGATACACTTGAGTATAATCAGGAAAACCAAGCCACCACAAAATAATCTGTCAAATTTTTTAAATATTATGACAACATAGACTTACGGTCAAAGGCTTTCTAGAGCTCAAATTAGACATCCCCTCACCCTACATGACATGCAGAAACAGTGTAATTGCTACCTGTGAAATTTCTGGATTATCTCGGTTAATTTAAAGAATGAAAGTTCAAATTTTGATTCAAGGCACCTTTTCATGAAAAATAAGACCTATTGTACATGTACATGGTCAAATAACATGGTCATGACTCAATACTTTTACATCTTAGTACTTATTTAGTGTGATGCAGTGTTCGCCATAATATTTGACGAATTGAATAAATTTGGAGAGAACCAGAACATCCTGAAAAATAAATATAAACGACTTCAATAACAACATAATCATATTTTATTTCACTTTAAAATTCTGAAAATGCAGATAATAAATAAAGCGGTTAGAATATTTTCAAAAGGTAAATAAAATAACTGTGCAGGACCAGCTCATTTCAACAATCAACATAGGACCCTTACTTAAAGCTTCGGGCAAAAATACTGAAAATACACAGTCGGACACCCTCGGGAATCAGAAAAATTGTCCGCAAATGGAGCTTGCCGCTAGAGCTAGTTTGCATGAGCTAGAGTTCAAGCGGGGTTTTGTCAGGGTGGCAAGTAGAGCTGTCTGCTTAAATACGAGAGTGTCCGCTAAGAGGTCGAGAGCTTCGATTGTAGTCCTGTCACTGCCATTTCCACGATTCTTTACGATATGTTCAAAATCTCGAAACTCAAAACACAGGGTATATCATATCGCAAAAATGTCCTTTCTCTAATAAATATTAAGTTCTGGTACATCACCTAGAGTGGATCGTAGCGATATAAAAGAAGAGATCGATCGAGAGATCGATTAAAACAACAAAAAGATGAAACTGTTTTCTGTCCGCTCGCCTGAACTACTTCTCCACTCCGACTCAATAGATAAACATGAAAATCACGAGGAAGCAGCTCATAGGTCAGTGACGATATTTAAAAAATACATACTGTATCCTTTTTGTACCAATATCCCTTCGAGAACTTCTCCCCAAACGCAGTCAACGCAGCTTCGCAAAAGACTTGGCAGCTAACTCGCAGCCGCCATTATTTACAAATGACTACACATTCTCCACCCCTCCCTAGAACTTTTCTTTTCGCGCGTAACAAATTGACCAATCAGAAGCATTTTTATTGTTTCAAGCGAAACCAATCAGAGCAAGCTCTGTCTCCAGGGTTCCCCAGAGCTCTTCTCTCCCTCGGTCATGCGCAAAAGAGAAGGGCTCTGGGGTCGAGATTGAGCTCTCCGCACCGAGCACAATAAACCTTCAAGATTGTAGTTGGAGTAGTTTCTGTCCGCTACTGGTACCTGCTACATCTTTAACACAAGAAGAAAGAGCCGAACTTACAGCATCTACAAATACAGGATCGTATTCAGGAAACATTTCTCTATACTTTTCAACTGACCGAGGGCGCCCGACGAGATCGAAGCATCCGTCATCTTGTCAGTATAAAAATACATGCGGCAGTAGCGATTAGCTAAGAAGCTGACTAAGCCGGTGAGCATGCGCAGACAATTGTCCCTGGACCCTCTGTTCCATTCTCGTCCCGAGAGCTACGCGGTATTTTTTAAATGTTTGTTACAGTAGCTCTGGGGGACAGTAAAAAATACGAATTTTTGGATTGGCTGATGAAAACTGCATGCGTAATGAGGAAAAAAAATAACACACTAGTGCGCACGGCATTCTGCTTCCGGTTTCCTCGAAAAATGGCGCCCGCGTATATCTAGGCTGCGATCGCGCGCGAGCAGGCTCACAATGTATCCGATCGCTGCGAATCGCTTGTTTTGTTCTTGCACACCATTTTGTTGCTTGGCTCATAGTCCCTACTATGCTTGGCTGTAGCAAAGAAGCAAGGGTATTTGTTTTAAAAATTCGAACGTTATAAAACCACGATGAGCCAATTCTGACAGTTCTGCCCAGACGATGCATAATTTCCCAAGGAAAATTTGTCCTTCGCTACAAGACCTTACAAAGTTGGACAGTCTTTGCGGTAGAAATACGAATACAAGATCAAGAAATTCGTCAACATTTGACTGGTACACAATGTATCACGTCCCCTAAAAGCGATCCCTTTTTTTCCTGCCTATTTGACTGCGTTTTAAGGTACTCTGTTTATGCTAGAATTGAGTCTTGTTGGGAAAAATGTTCTCTGTTTCAGTTTGGTCTTGGTGGAATTTGAACAAAAATGGTATGTAAACCTATTAACATACAGTTCACTGTGATTTATATTGCCATTTATATTAGTACAGACGCAGAATAATAATGTCCAGCCCTTGGCACTGCTTATTTTCAAATAGAACATTGTTTATATATAATCTTAGTTGCCATTTCCTTTATTCCTATGATTTTTCTCTCTCTCCCAGAGGAAATTAGATCCTGATCAGTATAAGAAGTTCTAAATGTCACCTCTTATAGTTTCAGTGGAAATACTAATGTTTAACATGTCCTGACCATTCATTTGTTATACAGGGGTGGGCTGGAGGAAAATGTAAACAAATTATACCCCAAAAAAATTTCCCTGCCCCCTGAATTTTAAATCTTTTTCAAGACCCCCCAATCATCTTGAGTTATACAGTGAACTCCTCCTCAAAGCACACACCACTATAAGGTGGACACCTCTCTCAAATGGCAGACATGGCTGGCTGGCTTTATCCTGGCCAGAATTTAACCTGTCTGTCTCAACTGATTCTCTGTAAGGTGGACACCCTCTCTTAGGCAGACTAGAGCTGGTCCCGAGGGTGTCTGCCTTAGGGCCTGTTACATGGATGAAATGAATGTTTTATTTCCATTAACCGTCTTACTGCAACAAAGTGTTTATTTCTGTCGAATGAGCTTGTGAAGAAGACTGAAATAAATATTTTGTCGGCACGAAACACAAACATGGCCTGGGTTCCAGGCCGGGGAATCATGAGTAGTTACGTAAAGCGTATATAATGTTGGGTATAGCACGTGATGGTCATCTAGGCCTCGGAAACCAACCCGAGTTATAAGGGCCTGTTTACATGGAGGGAGGGTGACCCGGGTCACCCTCCAGCCGGGCTAAAAAATTAGGCCCGCCTTTACATGGGCGGGCTATTAGGGCGGGCTATCATATAGGCGAGCTATCTTTTTTGGCGGGCTCTTGTTTTTGGCGGGCTCATGTTTTGGCGGACTTTTTTTATTGCAACGGCGCGATTTATTAAGCACTACATAACAAACATGGCAGCAAGAATAAAGGCTATAGCGGCGATTTTGCTGTTTTTTATCGCTTGTTCCGCCATTATCGTGGTTTTTCAAGTCAACAGAGATAGCCCGCCTAGGAGGGTGACCCGGGTTTGACCGTTTACATGCAGAAAAGATAGCCCGCCTAGGCGGGTGACCTGGGGTTTGACCGTTTTACATGCAGAAAAGAATAGCCGTCCTAGCCAGGTGACCCTGGCAAGCAGACAGGGTGACCCAGGTAGGCGGGGTGACCCTGTCTGTCATGTAAAACACTTTCAGTGTGCTTTGTAAAGAAATGTATGAAAAGTTGGCCCTTCCCAGGGTAAGGAGGGTGACCCGGGTACGCCGGGTCACCCTCCCTCCATGTAAACAGGCCCTTAGAGATAGTTCACCATATTTTGAGAACTGCCTACCCCCTCTTGTCGCACCTTCCCCACAATCTAAAACCCAGAAAAAAACGCGCATTGATTTTAGTGAAGAATGACAGTTTTCAAAGCCCAGGGGGTTTGTGTGACTTTTTTGGGGATGAAAGATTTTGGTAAGAACCTTTTTTGGGGAGGGGAGATTACAAAAAGAGTAACCCAGGGTTCTCATATCGAGAGTTCTGTTTGGGTTGTTGTGTCCCCTGAACAAAAATGTATTGCTCCCCAATTTCAAAGAATGGACTGCAGTCTGACATACATATGCTTGACGAATAAAGAATGGTGGACCCCAAAAAACTGTCTGAAATTCTATTTATTTATTTTTTTTTAATCCTTTGATGAATTATTAATGAGTTTGAGAATTTCATTTTCAACAACATATTAATTTTTTTCCAACAACATAATATACAACATTTGGTGCGAAAAAGTAAGCAACTGGCAATATTTAATCATGATTCATATTATAATAATCAATCATGTTCTTGCATAGAGTGTAACATTAAAAGAACTGTTTTTTGTTGTTGTCGATCTTTAACTTGTATACTTTATCTCCGCCACTTCTTCCTCCAATCCCCTGAGGGAGGGTACTCAACGAAAATTTTTTGGGTGGGGGTGTGTGGCACGCTTCTTCAAACCCTTACCCTATTTCAGACCCAAAATATGTGAATTTTCCTTACCCTATTTCTAGACCTGACCCCTTAAAATTGCCCTCTTTAAGAGCGCAAATCTATACCCTATATTTTCAGACGAGTAGGAAATGATATCCATTATTTGAGACGTCAAATGTTCAAAATCTATAAACCCTTTTTTCTGGACCAAAACGGCTCAAAAACCAGTAGTAGCCCTTTTGTCACTGCACATACCTAATATAGCTTATATTAGGAGAGTTTCCCACCACCGCCGGGCTCCAATCAAACTTTCACTTACAAACCTGTTTTGCAGTCTGCAGTGTTTGTGAAGTACAAAACTGGACAGGACTTACCCAGTACCTACCACTGCAATATTGTGTAGGATTCCTGTCACATAAATAGGCTGAAGAGGCATGTTACACCGTTGCTTATGTCATACAAATAATTCAGTTCTGATACTGAATTTCAATTTCCATTTATTTATGTCTTTCGCTGATAAAACTGTTGCAGTGTATGTGAGCCCCAATGTTAGTTGGGCAGATTCTAGGGAGGGTCCCTGGGGAGCTATCTCCCTCTCCATTCTTTGAAAATGTTTTGGGCAAATTTTTTTGAGCAAGAAGACCCACCTTCAGTCCCTGCTTTTAGGCAAGGAAATGCACCCATCTTAACTTCCACACCCACCCCAACTGAATTGTGATAAAAAAATAAATCAACTTTAATTTTATTACAGTCGAACCCCCGATTAAGCGGTCACCCTCGGGGGAAATGGCAAGTGGCCGTTTAATCTGGTTGGCCGCTTAAAAACTGGGTTTCGGTCAGAAATTAGCATAAGGCGTGTATAAACGTCACTTATCTGAATACGACACACCTTTTGGAGGCTTGTGACAACTGTTTGTTTTGAATATTTTAATAGTTTGTCTCCTTCTAAATTTTTTGACTCTTATCAGTCCTCAGGTTTTTTCAAAACTAAAGGGCCAAACATAGACGTGTATTAGATTCTTCGTGGCAGCTTAATCGTGTGTAAAAAACATAAGCAAAAGCCCTCATCGGGACTGCCTAAAAGGTGGCCGCGGTTAATCCAACCACCGACAGGCCACCAAAATCTGGTCGTAGTATAGGGGGTGGTCATATTAAAGGGGTTCATTAAATAAAAAAAAAAATTTTACTGACAGAAATTTTAGTTCGGGACAAAAGGAAAGTGGTCGTATTTAATTGAGGTGGTCGTAAGGCGGGGTTTACCACATGTATTGTAACAAAAGACTTACACTCGTGCCACAATAAGTCAGTGAACATCAAAGCTCTTAACCACCCCGACCAAACAGTTACATTTTTGTGCATGGTATTTGCACAAAGAGAAGATTAATTAAATTTGCATTACAACCCAAGAAGTCAGATAAAAATTTATAGTTGACCAAGTTCTTGTTCAAGTAACAGTAATCAAGGCTGCTATATACAATACTATTATAATGTTGTCCTATAGTCAGCCTTGATTACTGTTACTTTGAACAAGAACTTGCGTCAAACTAAATTTTATCACGATGAGCTTCTTGGGTTGGTATGCAAATTTTAATTAATATTCTCTTTAATTTAATCACTTTTAAAATAGCACTATTATACATATACTGATCAACGAGCGCTTTACAAATAATCGGAAATAATTAATCCTAATATTAAAAACAATGTAGAAGTTAGAAATAAAAGTGTCTGGGGAGTTGCAGTCAGCCGTTTTCCCTTTTTCAGTTCAAATGCAGTTCAAATATCAAACTTCTCATCACCCCCTGTTACCCTTCGGGTAAACTGTTTTACTGGCTTTAAACAGTGCGACATAACTTTAAACCGGGGGCCGAACTTAGACAAAGAAAACCAAAACCATCTTATGTACAGATGGAAAACGAAGTAATTTCAACTTCAGTTGTTTGAGCTTATATAGGTTTTCACTTCAATACAACCTTTCAACGTGGAATTAAGTTTGAATTTCTCTATTCCGCTCTACAAATATGTGATTAGTTTTTTCATTGCCTAGGTGGCCCCGGTTACAGTAGTTCGCACTGTAACTGTAAAATTTAAGAAAGGAAAATTTATAAATCTTGCGAGTAAGCATGTACTTGAAATTCAATGTGGCAATACAAACCACAGTGAGTTAATAAGTTACAAACAGACAAAATTTTTAAAAAATGCGATAACAGCACAATAACAATTAGCAACAACAGCTTTTTTTCTGATTTCTATTAACATCCGAGTGTTTGAGCTTGCCAACTGATTAATGATGAAATCAACCTCATTCAAACAAACGGGTCTAATCGGAGTGTCTATAAAAAACGACGATCGATCAGGTTTTCAACAAAAACATCAACCGAGCGCGATTTACGGTCGTCAAAAGACCAGCAGCATGTTTTATAATTTTGGCACTCATACCTCGATCAGAATTGACACACGAGACGTTTCCAAACCCGTGTGATAAAACACCATGAGCAATCTTTCTTCTGTAAGGCAACGGCAACTGTAGGGCTGATTTTTGTTCTTCAAACCGAAATCATCCAAAGTTTCAACTTGCTTTCGCTGGCCAGTCGATTTTATTTCTTTCGTCCGACTTCTTTCCAGAAGGAGTCGTCCCCAGCCTTTCCCTGTCTATTTCACCTGAGCACGCGCAGTTGAACTTTATAAGGCGTTGAATACAGTGGGCATGCGCTACCGGATGTCGTGGAATTTCACGACATCTCGGTTGTCAGCGATTACCAGAGGCCTACGTTGTCGTCGCCAACCACTGTGACCACACCAGAAAGCGGAGGATCTGGGAACGAGAATGCTCTGTTCGCGATGAGCGTTAGGTCGTTGCGTGACACAGAGAGGGCCAGGAACTGGTACTAGGAAGAGCCTGCGCATGAGTAGCGTTTGATCATTTTCCTGTTGGCGCTAAAATCGGCCCACTTTATTAATTTAAACACCAAAAAGGGAGAAATTTATGAGAGGGTTTTAGAGCATCCTCTTTGTTGGCAACTCAGTTGTTCTGTTTTTTTTTGCAAAATTAAATTTCGTCATTTGTTTTAAGGCGGCGGGGCTAAAACACAGGGTCACGGGAGTCACAGGTAACGGGTCACGAGGCACAGGTAACGGGTCACAGGTCACAGGTCACCAGGTAACGGGTCACAGGTCCACAGGTCACGGGTCACAGGTAACCGGATTCACAGGAAAAAGAGGTAAAAAGAAAGTAAACGCAAGTAAAGTAAATCACGTCAAGAAAAACATAACAATAGGCCGATATAACAGCACCTTTTTCTGATAAATACAACAACAACAACGATATAACAGAGGCGGGCGGATCGCCACATGGGTTGAACACTTAGTCCCAACACCGTGTAAAACTATTTTTTGAAACATTTCACTGCTTACACTACATGTACTGCTAAGCGGTCTGCATTTGTTTGCACAACGCAACAAACACGCAATCACTGAAAACACCCGGCATTCGCTTTTTTACCGCGAGTACGAACGCAGTTAATAACATAGCGATGTCATTAGTTGCTAAATTTTTCCACCAAACTCATCATAAACTATTGACTTCCCATTTGATAACGTGAACATGGTGAAAGAATAATCAACCTTATTTAGCCGATTTTCTGAGCTGAGTGATCAGATGTGAATTTGCCAGGCGGACCTGAATGTAAAAATCGACAAAATATGATGAAATTAGATCCTATAACCGTTGCGTCAAGTGTAGCTAAGACGATCAGATCGTGTGTTTCGTGACAAAATACTCGCACGATTCAGTGGAGTATTTCACCAGCGTGTCCGCAGGGTCTTCGCGCGCGCCGAGCCGCCATCGTTGAAGACGGGGAGTAGACCCTGGAAATGAGGTTGCGCGTTTACGTCGTCGACGAGACGAAGAACATGAATAGACGCAACGAAGAAAGCAATACACGAACAACTTGACGACACGAAGAGACAGGAGCGACGCGACGAAGACAACAGTACGACGACCACACAACGACACGAAGAGACTGACAAGGGGACACGACCGCCATACGAAGAAAAGCAAAAACCAAAACGACACAAAAAAAACAACGCAAGTAAGCCGTTCGCGGACGCCACGAAATCTGAGTGCCCGATTATGTCCGCCTATCTGACGCCATACGTTGCTCATTTTTCTTTTTAATCGTCTTTTTCTGTGAACCCGTTTAATCTGTGACCGCTTTATCTGTGACCCGTGACCCGTTACGCTTGTGACCCGTGACCCGTTACCTGTGACCCGTTACCTGTGACCCGTGACCCGTTTACCCTGTGACAACCGTTAGCTCGTTGACTCGCGTTACCTGTGACCTGTGACTCCTTAACCTGTGACCCACGTGAACCTGTGATCGCGTGGACCTGTGTTTTAGGCCCCGTCCGGTTTTAAGGGCTGTAACAAGAATGTTCCCTGGAGCCTGGTTGACTACTTAGGGCATGAAAATGAGGCCTGTGTTTGTTGCCTCCCGGACCGCCATTTTACCGCGGTTGCCGACTCGCGTCACTTGGTCGTGCGGTCGCGTCAGCTCAGTGGCGTGGTTTTTCGGACCGGATTTGTCATGGGTTACTGCTCTTAGCGCAAGTGCCCATTATTGTCGTCGTGCGAAAGCATTCTTAACATTCCGTTCGTAAGACTTTTTTGTAAGCTTTTTTGTAACATTTTCTTGAATACTGAACATGATATGGCTTGTTCG